>BSSO01000148.1:0-44399 GCA_030267885.1 Mesembryanthemum crystallinum | reverse complement strand
AAAATGTTTCTATTGTTGTCAGTATGTTGAAAGTCGTAAATCATTACTTTGTAACTTATAATGGCGTGGAATTCAACAGCTATCCATTGACGAGAAAAAGTTTGCCAGCCCTCAAAATCATTCTCTAACGTATAAATGCTGCTTAGGAACCATCCTTTCAATTGTGTAACCATCTTTGAAGCTGATTGACTTTTGAGGATGAAATTGGGAAAGGTCTTGGTACCTTCTGCAATAAAAACTTGGAGAGCTTCTAAGCCCAACACCCAGTACGTGTCATGCCAAAGATGTATTTGATGAGCTTTGAGACCTCTAGGCTAGACAAATCATGATAGGAACACTAGCTTAAGGAATCAGGGGCATCAGCGGTTAAGCTGAAGCTATAGTTGGAAGTTTACAACTTGGGGAGATAGAGGAAGTGCAATGNATCACTTTGCTCTTTGGATACTAAATTTACTTCTAAGTTGGAGCTCATCTTCTTCACCCATAATTGTTTGCTTGGATGTGAAGAGAAAGGGTAGTTGGTGGGTAACATGTGTCTATCGCACTTATCGCAATCATGATTGTGCTTCTTTTTTTGGGGGGCTGGGGGAATTGAGTGATTTGCCAAGCCTTTACTATCTACGGTAGATTATTGGAGCTGACTTTTACTCATTATGAGGGGAAGGTTTAGAAGGGTGCAGGGGCAGGGGGTTTACTTTCTTGAGGGAGTTTGATAATTTCATTTTATAAATGTGGTCTGAGGACCAACCTCTAGATATTGCGCAATTTACTTGTCAGTTTGGGGTCACCACAATGCTTCTTTATATCGCTCGGTTAATTTCCCCATATCTCCACTCTTGTCTACTCCTTCAAGTCCATGAATATGTGGATTTTGTACCTTGAATTTGGGAGAAGGATGGAGGAGTGGTGCAATCAAGGCGAGCTTTAGGGGTGTAAAGGCTTTTGCTATATGCAGAAGTTGAAGTACATTAAAGAGAAGCTTGAAGTGTGGAATAAGGAGGTGTCTGAGAATGTTAGGATATAAAGAGGTGTTTTGCTGAGAGAGATTGCTATGGTGGAGCAGCCACTCAGTGATGGGGGTCTGCCAGGGCGGGGTTTGAAGCTCACAAGTAATCTAGAGGAGGTGAGCTTAAGATAGAAACAAAGTCAATGCCAGAAAATGAAAATAGAGTGGGCCAAGGAAGGGGACACTTGCTGAAGGCTTTTCTTCATGGTAGCTAATGGGTGGAGGAGATCGAGGACATAGAGGGGGATTAGGGGAGGTAGTCAAAGATGTGAAACCAAGCAGTTGAGTAATCTATAACTTTTATGAGAAGCTGTTTCAAGAGGATGATTTGGAGAGACCTAGGACTGAGGGCCAAAATGGGACTCGATTCCTTCACTGTTGGGATCCAATGGCTTCAGAATGGCCTTCTTCCCTGATTGCTGAAGAGTGATTAAGGATGACCTTAAGGGGGGGTTTTGCGAAGTTCCATGAGAATAATGTGATCGAACGCAGAAATTTGAACTTCATTAAAATAAAAAAAAAATTTAAAAACTTTGAGAATTTTCAACCATCAGCCTGGTAACTAGTGTTCACAAGATAAGTACTAAGATGCTTTCATGTAGAACAGGGGATGTCTTGGCTCATTCAATCTCTAAGGTGCAGAGAATGCTTTCGTGGAGGGAAGACACATATTGGATGTTGCTCTGATAACAAACGGATTCTCTAATGCTCATTTTGCGGCATCTGTAAATAGGGCACCTAGGGAGTAGTGTTCTTCATTCAGAGGACTACAATGTGGTGATCTGTCACCTTCATTGGTTCACTATTATGGTTGATGTATTGGCAAGTTGTTGGGGAGAAGTATTGATGTGGGGATGATCAAGAGACTCCACGTAGGAAGGGAGGGTGTTATTATTTCCATTTTCAGTTGCAAGTTGAAACCATGTAGCTCTTAACTATTGGTCTTGAACAAATTAAAGACGTCATTACCATACTGCAAAATTTGTGCGACGATTTCAGGGATGAAAATCAACCTCTCAAAGTTTTTGGCAGGATTTGGATTGAAACTAGCAGCTTACATAGGAGTACCGCTTGGAGGAAAACTCACGTTCCGAGTCTAGGCTGCTCTAAGAGGCTGGATGCAAGGAAGAGGGTTTAAATCTCTTTGGGGTGCCGCATCACCCTTTTGGCGGTTTTGCCTGTCTAGCAGTCTGCTGCAACTATTTATCTTTTTGTTCAATGTTGGTCACTGGAAACAAAATTGAAAAGATGAGGGATTTATTGTAGTTAGGGGTAGGTGGTGAGAAGAAGGATCATCTAGTTTCTTGGGATATGGCATGTACCTAAAGAAGGGAGAGGCTTGGGCATAGAAAGAATAATCTTGAAAAACATTGCGCTTTGAGGAAATGCTTAATGGAGACTTACCTTGGAGATTAAATACCTAGTGGCAGAGAGTCATTAGGAGCATATATAGGCATCATCCAACTAAATGGGGTATCTTTGGTGCTTCTGCACACGCTTGTCCCTGACCATGCCTCTCTCTCCCTCTCCCTCGCCCTCCCTCCCTCCCTCTCTTTTTATTTTTATTTTTTTATAACATGGGTATCCAAGCCTCCCTCCCTCCCTCCCCCTCTCTCTCTCTCTCATTTTTTTTTTTTTTTTTTTTTTAATAACATGGGTATCCAAGCTTTACTCGACTAATCCCATGGCGTTTGAAGTTAATGGCCAGGAAAACCTCCAGTGGCCCTAAGGGGACTCGAACTAGGGACACCAGGCGTCTCTCTCTTCTTTCCTTTTGTTACTCTTAAGAGGCTCGGGTCTCTAAATCATATATTAGAAAGGAACATTGTTAGGGTCTTAATTTACAGTGGTCTTTGCGTGATGGAGAGAAGTAGGAGTTCCTTGCTTGGATAGTGGACTCCCTGATTATCTTTGTCCTTCCATCAGTGAGGATACTAGGGTGTGGCAGGGTGATACATTTTGTGTTCTCTTTGAGATCATTTCTTGCATGCCTTGGGTCTCCTTTACATTAGGCCCTTTCCCCATTGCTACTTTCTTTGAAAGGTGAAGGTTCTTTCAAAGGTGAGAGCTTTTATATACACAATAGCATTGGGTCAACACCGTTGGTATGCTGTAGAGAAGAAGACAAATGTGAATGTAGAGAAGAAGACAAATGTGAATGTCGGTGCCCTGCCCGCAGTGAGTCTTGCTCACATATCTTCCTTCATTGCTAATAGTGCAAAATGTTTGGTGTAGACTTTTTGGTGTCTTGGGAAGTGATAAGGAGAAGTAAGTCATTGTGGCGAAATGGTTTGGTCATGCACTATTTCAGAATTATTTGGAGAGCGGTTTTGGAAGCAATAAGGAGAAGAAGCTGTTGTCGCGAAACATTGTTCATGAGATGTCGTGGTGCATTTGGTTGTTGAGGAACACGATAGTTTTCTTGGTAGAGTACCTTGCCACCTGATCTTCTTTGGGAATGGATCACTTTTTTAGCTTCTTCATGGGCTAGGGTGGGAATCGGGAGGGGCTTTTAGGAGCAACCCTATTTCTGATGTATTTGGGAATGGATCATTTTTTTAGCTTCTTTATGGGCTAGGGTGGGAGCCAGGAGGGGGCTTTTAGGAGCTACTCAATTTCTGATGTCTAGCACTAGCAGTACAAGGCTATTCTGTCATTGTATATTTGTGTGAGGTCAGCTTTCCCCTTTTTAGCTATTCAGCAGCTTTGTTGATACAATCTTTCTTTTCTTATATCTTATAATAAAAGAGAACATGAAGTTTGCGGTTAAATGGCAATGTAAACGCGTCCTCTTCTTCCTAATTTCCAAACGTGTCCTTTCAGATATATCCGTCATTGGACGTGTCAAAATTGTATTCCCGCGCTCGCTGCTCTATTCTCTATTTCTCTTTCGGCTTCATGCTACGCCTTTTAAGCGGCTCAAACTGTCCACAGCTTCCAAATTTCGAAACATAAATTCTAGCAGATCAGATAACAACTTCTCAAATTTGAATTGCATGATATTCGAACCATGGGTGATGGCATATGATATGGTGGTGGTGCCGTGGTGGATCTGGTGGTGAGATGGTGGGTGGTGATGGACGGTGGTAAAGATGAGAAAGAAAAGAACAATTGCGAGCTGAAAACAATTACAAATTGGGGAAATTGAAANAAAAAAAAAAAAAAAGCAACATCATGATTGATGATGATCAACAAAGGGGGTTGGGAATGTTGGTGCTAGATTAATTTTTCTAACCAAATTATTATGTACAACGACTAATAGTTAGACGACTCAATATATAATGGTGACTTTTTGCAATTTTTAGACTTTTTTTAGCTACTTAGAGGGCTACTTTTTTTTTTTTTTTCTAATAGTAATTTTATAAATTATTTTAAGTTGTTTAAATGTAGCCCCTAATTCGATAAAAAGTAGCCATTAAATTGCGAAAATTTATTCATAGATTTGGTCAAGTTGTATGAAGTAGCACCTAATTCACTAAAAATAATCCTTAAGTTACAAAAAGTGACCCTTAAATTAGGTTATCTAACGGTTAGACGGTTGTTCAAGATAGTTACTCATTATCCAAGTTCTACCATTACACCATATAAAAAAAATTGTAATTGAAGTTTTCAACTTGTAGTGTTATTGTTCTCTTTTATCTTTTTGTTTGTATAGCTTCTTTCCTATTGTATTACTCTTATTTTAGGAGAGACACTATCTTCATGGTTTAAATATTTTATTACTATCACATACATTTTGTAGATAACCAATTATAAGTGTATGAGGATATCAATAACAAATTTGATTGTTGTCAAAAAAAAAAAAAAAGGAAATAAAATACTACTAACAATTTTAACACTCAACCATGCGTACCTTGGAAAAAGATAAATATTAATAATAATAAAAAATTGCAAATGATTCCAACCAAAAATATTTATTATTTTTGTTAAAAAAATAAATAAATTCAGTTACACTATTTATGTTCATTTTACTTTACCGTAAATTTTATTTCTTTTTGTAAATTTTGTTGATTCTACTAAGTTTATTGAATTTTCTGATTGCGATGAACATTAATATAACCTCATTGCATCAATGCAATCCCTTAAGCAATTTCTTAGGTACAACTGTCTAATGGTTACTTTTTCAATTTATGGTATACTTTTAACAATTAGGAGTGACTTTTTAGAACATAGTATGTTTTTGTAAATTAATCTACTGTAAAATTATACTCTTAAATTGCTAAAAGTAATATCTAAATTGGAAAAAAATAGCTCTTAGGTTTATCATTTAACAGTTAGACGGTTGCGCAATAAGAGTTGGTGAAAATGGGGCTTCTTAAAAGATTTTTGATCCTATGAAGTTCCTCTTGGATAAGGTAAATGTAGTCTTCTTTGATTCTTGGTTCATAGATCTTTGGATTAGTGCACTATAAAAAATTTCGTGGAAAATCTTTTTTTGTTCTTTTATAATATATATCATTGCCTTGAGGTGCTAGGATGGTAGCATGTTATAGTCAGCAAAATGCTGCCGGAGCTAATCAACTAAAAAGCTTTAGCTGCACTATCATTAGATTACCTTAGAAGTTGAAAGTACCAGCTTCTTGGTATCTCTTAGTCAGGATACAGGCGCTGTCCATGAGCCAAGGGGGTGGAAAAGGATTTAGATATTAAAATTCTTTAGAATTGATGAAGATTTCTACTGAAGCTCCCCAATCTTCTACTCAGTAACTGACTTGGAGCTCTTGCTATGCCTAGATATGTGATTTGATGTGACACTGCAGTTACCTGTTATTATGATCTGGACTGTTTGACTATTATTGTTAATATATTCATCTTCAGTATCTCGCAATTCAGAGAGGCCTAGCTAGGAGCATAATTGCTGTTGTCTGGTTTACGGATTGACATTCACAGACTGTCTTTGCTGATATACATTGACTTTATTCGATAAGATATCAACAGGGTTATGTCTCAATTACAATATAAACTTGTCTGCGTCTTCGTGCAGGCAAGACTCGGGCAAGAGATGCTGCCCTCAATGCTATCCAGTCACCTTTACTAGATCTTGGTATAGAAAGAGCCACAGGAATTGTGTGGAACATAACTGGTGGAACTGATCTGACGTTATTTGAGGTATCCTTCATTTGTCTGTAAGGCGTGTGGTATGCCATAGTGAATACCTTCTATTCTATCTTCAGATTTTCCTGTTTATTACATTTGAAATGGATCTATCTGGCTGCCTCCAAATTTTGCATGTTTTATGTCATGTGGCTGATTAATGGGGACCTTGATACCCTTTTTTTTTTTTTTTTTCCAATTATTGTATATGCTTTAACCATATAAACTGTAGTGCATCTAAGGCTTAACTGGCAAGGTAGAGTTAGCTCAGCTACATAGATAGCTGGCCATCATTAATGTCAAGGCCCTTTAGAAAACTACCTCCTGTGTTTTGTGATAACTGCTAATAACTAATGCAACCCCCAACCCCCTCAAGGGGTTGCCATGGCCATGGTTTGTAGAGAGGATGAAACCCCAACACCCTTTTATACTATTCTCAGCATTTCTTTGCATGGTAGGCCCTTTGCTTCAATATGATTGTTGCGCGGACTTTCTGTTGTTTCCTAGATGCAAGTTTGACCAATATTTTTTCAATAATTTTTGGGTCGTCTTCTTTTTTTTTTTTTTTTTTTCCCCTGCTAGAAATATGGTTCTAATGTCTTCTTCTGGCTATAACTTTTCAAATTGTCCAATTCATTCTACACTAAGAAAATTGTGGTCAAGATTTTTGAGTTTGAGAAAAGTCAACTGTGATAACCACAGTGCAACAGACATATTAATTGTAATAGTTTTATCTAGCTGATATGCTGATTTCTAATATATAGCTTGTATATCATGAAAGTTGAACATATCTGCTAGCTTTAGTGTGGACCTGTATTTACCCACTACTTGAGGCTTTCAGTTCCACACAGGGGCGGATCTAGGGCTATAGAGGTGGGTTCATATGACACCAACAAGATATGGGCTGATATGGGAAAAAAAGAAAAGCCCATAAAATTGACCCTAACTCCAAAGTAAATTTGTCCCCATTGCACCGGTCCAATCAACTACTCCTAGCAAGCACTGGGCTTCTTTTATTTTCATTTTTTATCTAAGGATTATCACCTGATGTGAGATAAAGAAGACAAATGAATTGTCCTCTTTTTCTTTGAGTGTACTTTTTACTTTTAGCAATGAATACTCTACAATTTATTCTACCAAATTGTTTTCACTTTTCACATAGATGCTGGGGGTAAATTTTTCTTGCTTTTCAATAAGATGCAGTTTTCAAGTCTAAATTATTAAATTTTAATCTTTTATGTGGTGGACTATATTAGTGTTTGGTTATAATTCTTTTTTCAACTTGTCTCTTGTGTTTTATATGGAATTATTGTACCTCTATATTTATACTATGTGATGCATATATGTGGATTTTTGAGTTTTGGTGTTTACTCTTAATACTTGTAATGCTCACGTCTTTGGTGATTTCTAAATAAATTTTTAATGGGTTTTTTTTCCAATTAAGGCTAGTTTATTTCATCATTTACATTTTCCAAAAGAGTTCAATATAGTTTAGTTCAATCATTTCTACTACTTTTTTGTCCCTACATAATACTATTCATTTAGTGAGTTCTGTTAAGTTCAGTTCAATTGATGTCAATTCAACACCGTTCAGTTGAAATGAACGTAATCTAAATGTTTTTCTCATAGTTTGAAGTGCAATTTATACTCAACATTACTCAAAATGTTGCCAATAGTCGCCAAATAGAGATCAATTAAACGTAAGGTGCAATATCCAAAGAATATAATGTGTCCCAATTCATTTGGATTTAGCTTATGTTGTAGTCCAATGAAACAGGCTATAGCCAATAGGACCCACACTTGTAAAGAAAATTCTAAAATTAGTATGCTTTTTTATTAGAAAAAATTACCGCTGACAAGTTATTTACTTTTTTTTTTTGGTTATTGGTAATGTATTTTTCTTCATTTTTATTCTGACCCCAACGAAAAAAGTTCCTAGATCGGCCAATGGTTCCACATGCCATTATGTGACATTAAGCTGGGAGTGTGAATCAACTGTTTGTCTGTCTTAGAAATCAATATCTTAGCAAATGTTTCTAGCTGCTGGCTTGGGTGGACATAGTGATATCCAAGTGTTGAGGAGTCTCGACTCTTGAGAAGAAAGTCTGTACTGTTTGATGACCTTACTGCTCTATAGTATTGATTATCTAATGGTCAATTCATAAATCTCATACTCTGCATACAACTCCGACTTTTGCTTGTTGTCTTGATGGATACTCAAACTTGTAATCTGGGCAGGTCAATGCTGCAGCAGAGGTAATATATGATCTTGTAGACCCAAGTGCCAATCTGATATTTGGAGCAGTAATAGATCCATCACTTACTGGTCAGGTGAGTATACACTATACAGTATGTAATGTGTTACGAGGGCAAGTTAATTTGTTTAGCGTGGACTCCTGCATTAACTCTCTAACTTGTCTCTCAGAAAAGAACTCTATAAGTTGTGCATTATGCCTGCAATCGTCTGAAGTTTCATGCTGTCATTATTCAGCAAGATGCCTCAGTGAACTACTGAGAAAACATGACTCTTAGTTTGGGTTTATATAGGCAAACATGCTCAGTATCTTGTTTTAGGTTGGTTGCATGTTCACGTGAACCTTGAGTTTCTCAATTGGCTTAGGGTGTATTTGGCTTAGCTTCTATCCCATTCTTTTCTCAGAATAAACCCCATCCATGTCCTCCGCCTCCCATTGTGAACTTCTAAGAAGCTAAAAACACACCCTAGGGGACCAAGAAGCACAAACTCGGGGTAGATTGTGAAGGAAAGTAGGAGGAGCAACTCAAGTTTCAAGAAACTAGGCCAAACACGCTCTTAAGTCTGTGGTTTCTATTGATTTTGTAAATGTCGAATGAAAGTTGTCTGTTTCCTTCCACATGCCTCGTCTTGTTTCCCATTTGCAAACTGTTTGATTCGTTAGAGTGTTTACTGTCTAATGATACTGCAATAACAATTTATGTGAATCTTGTATATCTTATCAACTTGCTAATTGACATGAACATGGTACAATAACAACCACCTGTGCATGAGGCATGGTAGTAGCACATGGAGCTAGTTGTGTAAGTACGCTTGCCCCTCAATTGAAGAGAGGTGCCATCAAATGAAGGGTACTCAAAAGCAGTCACGAATGCAGTAATGTTGGTGATATTGTGGAAATGTTCTATTACGGGTTTCACATAGCAGATTGGCTTATATAAAGTGTTATGTACACTAACAACTGTAATTTTACTTCACAATTCTAAGTCTAACATAGTATATGTTCAAATTCATCATAAATGGATAAAATTTAACAAATAAGTAAAGGAAAAAATAAAAACCTAACAAAAATGCCGAAGTCCTGTCATTGTGATTTTATTTTTATTTTGTTCATTTTGGTATGAAGAAAGGTAAACATTCTCCATTGGAAAAACCTCATTGTGGGGAAAACAAATACGACCTAGCATTGCACACTTACAACATATCTCACAACATACACAACATATTCTCTGCTGGTGCCTTATACAACTTCATAAGCCTAACACAGACAGCATGTTTTATCTGTGTAACGACTTGTGCAGTTCTCCTATTCTGAAATATATGCAAAGTTTCTCTCTTGCCATATCTCATACAAGATGGCCACTAATGCTACTCGTTGAATCTTTATACTGATGGAACCCCTTTTGCATTTTTGTCAAATCACCCAATCTCATGGCAAAAACTAGCACATTCCTCTTGGTACCAGCCCAGGACATCACTTGTCCCCATACTGCAGCAACAAACTCTCACGGGAAGAACAAATGATTGCAATCTTCCTCACCATTGTTGCAACTGTCACATTCAGGTGTCACATTCAGTCCTCATGTCCTCAGTATTCCCCTAGTCATTAGCTTCTGATGACAGGCCATCTAAGCGTTAAATGAGTGCCTTGGCATGGCCACCACCTTATGCTATTGTGCTGAAGGTGCATCACCTTGCAGCATTTTATATGCTTTTTGTAGTTTGAATTTCCCACCACAAACCATACTCTTGAGTGCTTGTTTTGCTGCAAGAGGAACCCCATATTTCACAATCAAGTCATCTCAGACCTTTATTAGCTTTCTCCACACCCATGAGTGACAAGGTTTAATCTGCACTTCCCAAACATTTTGTCTATGCAGCGCATAGGTTCTAACCAAGCATGCCAACTAACCCCATGTACATGATCTACCCACCAGATATTTTTTTTCATGCAGCAGCAACATTCCAATTCACCATGGCCCTTACATTCAATCCACCAGCTTGCTAAGGCTGGCATAGCTTTTCCCATGCAACAGGCACCATGGCATGAGTTTTTCCCAGTTTCTCCACCAAAAATCCTCTCCCTTTGAGATTCTTCCTTTTTTGTTCTTTTTCTGGTGTGTTTTCAACACTTTCTTTCAACCTTACAGACATGAGAACTTGTGTTTCAAAAGTAAAGAAGGTTACCAAAAAGTAATGTTGCCACAATGATTGGCTGATTATCTTACATAGCGGTGAAAAGTGTTGCGGAAAGTCCAAAACCCGCTACATATTGGCGCTAAGTTACGTTTCCGGCGCTATTTTATTCCCTGACTCCTTAATTCTCTTGACTGAAAATGCGTTGACTGCCTGCAACGAGTAAGCAGTGGTAGACAGTTTGATGAGACATATAAATGTAATAAATCATAATACAAAGCTAAAAATTGCCCAATAGTGACTCTTTGCCCTGTTGAAGTTGAACATTTGATTTACCATGTTTCTGTAGAGTGATTTCCTCTCTTAGGACGTTTTCTTTGTTTGTCTCTGAAAACCGGTATTTGTCCAAAATGGTAGATAACCCTGTAATTGTGTTGCTTATATGTTCTTCTTTTCAATTCAGGTCAGTATAACTCTAATAGCCACTGGGTTTAAACGTCAAGAAGATGGAGAAGGCAGGCCCCTCCAGGTAAACTTCCCTGCCCCTGGTCCCACACTCCCCTTCAGGGGAAGGAAAAAAAAGAAAGAAAGAAAGAAGTACTCCCTCTGTTTCTTTTAATTTGTTTTTAGCTTTCAGAGCTTGAACTTTAGCTTTAATTTATGAGAAAATATATTGATTTACAAAATGAAATAAAAATCATATATTCGCAGGCAAAAAAACTTCTTACAATGTCATCTCTTTTTTTAAGTTTTACTTTTTAAGTTTTGAGAGAAACTTGAAGTCAAAGTCCAACATTGAAAAGCAAAAACAACAACCAAAAAAAAAAGAGGGAGTATATACTATTTTACTCGGACTCGGTTACAAGTGTCGGACACCAGTTTACGTGTCTAGGTGTCCGACTTGCCACTTTTCGAGATTGTTGTGAGTTGTTGTGAGTTTTTTTACCTCAAATGAAATGTCAACTTATGTCGGTGTGTCGAGGATCCGACATGGGTACATGAGGTGAAATGAAAAGTCCGACTAACATATACTCGGTATATACTATGTGTGCTGTAAACAGGCAAATGAAAGAAAACTCGAGCAAATGACAGGAAAACAAAGTGTATCAAAAATTTGAAAGCGCCAAGAGCTTATGGTTTCAAAACTGTAATTGCAGGCTAATCAGGTAGCACAAGGAGGAGAAGTTGGCCTTGGAATGAATCGGCGGCCATCTTTCAGTGAAGGCAGCTCTGTCGAGATCCCCGAGTTTTTGAGAAAGAAAGGGCGTTCACGTTATCCTCGAGCTTGATTCATTTGTTTCCAGCATACTTAAAAAAAAGTACCATTGCATCTGTAACCCCAAGAAGCATTTTTCTGGATGTAAAGCATGTCTTGTAGGTAGAAGTTTATGGTTTTCGTTTAATGTTTCTAGCTCGTATATAACAGCCATTGCCTTGTTTGAAATATAGGTTTCTTAAATAAATTAGCTGTTAAGGTGTTCTGTATACCTTGATTTTCTGGTGTACCTACGCTGTGTTTATTATGAGAATCAATTTTTAATATATAATTATTTAACCCATTTGAATTTCCGTTTTTTTTTTTCTTTTTTCTTTTTCGTTTTGTTTTGTGGTTCCTTCCTCCTTGAACTTGTGCTTATTGTTCAGTTTGAGGGCCATGTTTTTTGACTACTTGTGAGTGCATATAAGAGGAAATTTTTTACAATGGCCACCGCTTAGTGGTGGTCACTGAAACTAATATACACTGTCAGATTAAGTGAACTAATCTTATGCGTTCATTTTATCTTATCAATTACTCCCTCTGTTTTTTTTTATAAGTGTCGTTTTCTCTTTTCGAGGTCGAACTTTGACCTTGAATATCTTTCAAAATATATAACCAAAAATTGTAAAAGTTTTATATTATGATATTACATCTCGTTACGAATTCAACAAATATTTTTTCATGTTGTGAATCAAAATAGTATTTTCACAAATCAATGGTCAAACTTGGATACGAAAATCTAAAACCACATTTTAAAAAAAAAAAAAACAAGTTTGGTTGAAACTAAAAACACTTTGGGTCAAATTTGAGTGAATTAATCTTATGTGTTCATTTTATCTTATCAATTATAAGTTTGGTTGAAATCAAAAACACTTTGGGTGCAACCAAAGTGATGATTATGATTTTTTTGACCAAAGGCAGTTTGGTTCCAACCAAACCAATAATGTTTCCACGGCCACCATTTAGCGGTGGCCGTGGAAGAATTACCTGTTGGTAATGGCTTACTTAAAATGCTTCATAACTAGACCTTGCAATTAGGCCAATTGGGTTAGATTTGGTACACGTGTTTCGGTTAATATTTCGGGTAATAACGATTTATGCCTTAATTTACTGTTATGCTTTCAGTGTAGGTCGAGTTCGAATATTTGATTGGGTCAACTTTTATCAAGTCTACTCATAACTATAGTTTTAGACTTGTTCAGTCGACTGTCATCTTTCCAGCTCTGAACTTGAGAGAGTAACAGTTTGCAATGACATTATTTTGCATGTAAATGATGGTGTCCTTGTTTAGTCACTCATATGACAAATACCGTGTGTGTGGCATTAGTGTTGCAACATGCAAATGATGTTGCCCTAGCTTTGTTGCTCGTATAACATTGTATTACTGTGTTTCAAGATCCTACATGTGTGATGGGGAAATTTGGGCATATTACTATCAATTGGTACTTAGATAACATAACATTACACGCCCATCATAAAAAGAGAGACTACATTGTGATCTTGGAAATACAAGTGAATTAGATCGACTCGACTAACTAAACTTCAAACAAGTGAACCATGATCAATTATTTCCAGCAATGTTGACATCTCATACTTGTGTGCATAGAAGATTCTTCTTTTAACCCGAAAACCACGAGCGGGTGTTACATTCGCTCATGGATCAAACAGGATTATCAGATTCAGGCTGAAACAATCAGATTTTCACTCCAAATTCAACCTTCAGCAATTTCCACACCTCGTTAAACGAACTTTTTGTGTAAAAAGCGAAAATCAAAGTCAGTTGCTGTAAACTAGGGCAGTGAAACAGCACTACCTTAATCCACCTTCAAAGTTCCTCAAATCAATTAGTTGCCTTAGCTGCCTAACATTCTGTTGGAAACCCGCCAGATTGCAGAGTTTTGAGTCAGTGATGCCATTCCCTGTTAGCCTTGTCAATGAGCTATGGCCAGTTTTATTTTGCAGCAGCACGAAAATAAATCTTGATGCCACTACTTTAAACAATATATATCTGACCTCATCCTGGCCTCCCTCACATGGGTGTTGTTCATGCGAGTCCTTTTTTCTATCAAGAATCCAGATCTTCCCAGTTACCAGTAATCTCCACAGGAACAAGATCCGTCAGAAAAATGATGGAACCTGCTAATGTCTCTTACAATGATAGTTCGCCCAACAACCTTTGCTATAAACTTGATTGCAGAGTGACAGTCAGCACATATCCTTAAATTCTTTTTTATGATGATAGGCTTCCAAGACGGCACAAACATTAATGCAAACGCAACAGCTATCTTTTCACTGTGATTGCGGAGCATTTTCTCCTTCGTACTGTCATCTGTAACAATAGGGATGACATCTTTCTGTGGTATGTATCCAACTTTCTTTATTTCATCAAAGAGATTATCAAGCTTCTGATATATTTCTGTCATTTGAGGATGAGACCAGTCATCAGCACCGAAAACATGGGTTTTGGTGCCAACATCAACCCAGCTGTAGCCAGGTAGCTTCTTTAGGTTACCATCTTTTATCATCTTCCTCAAACTCCTTACTTCTTCCCATTGTTTTTCTTTTGCATAAATGTTTGAGAGCAAAATATGGACACTGCTGTTCTCAGGTTCAACCCTCATCAGTTTCTCTGCAGCAATTTCAGCCCTTGCCTTATCACCATGAATCCTACAAGCCCCTAGATAAGAAGACCAGCCAAAAGCATTTGGCTCAAAAGGCATTTGCTTTATGAACTCTTCGGCTTCTTTGAGCTTCCCTGCTCTGGCAAGCAGATCGATAACGCAAGAATAGTGTTCTTCTGTAGGTACCACCCCGTAAGTGCTCTCCATGAAATTGAAGAAGTTTAGTCCTTCTTCAACAAGTCCAGCATGGCTGCAACCGATTAAGAGGTTTATAAAAGTTATCGTGTTGGGTTTCATACCTCTATCGACCATTCTTTTGAAAACTTTAATGGCTTCTTTCCCCAACCCATGCTGAGAAAACCCACCCAACAAGGAATTCCATGCAAATTCAGTTGGATTTTTGATACGATCAAACAAGTGTGAAGAATGCTCAACTAATCCACACTTTCCATACATAAAAACCAGAGCAGAAGCGACATATGAATCTGCTGTGAAATTCATTTTAACCACTTGAGCATGTAGCTGAGACCCCTGCTCAAGAGCAGCTTGACTAGCACAAGCCTTGACCAAGCTCGAAAAAGTAAACTCATTAGGCTCCATATCCTGCCTCCTCAACTCTACAAAAATGTCTAGTGCTCTCTCTATTTGGCCTGCTTCTACGTACCCATCAATCAAAGAAGTATACGACACAATGTTCATACACCTAAAATCATCCCCAAACACTTTTGAAGCGCTTTCCATGTCAGCCACTTTCGAGTAGATATCTACAATTGCATTGCCCACTGAAGTCTCCTTCTCAAAGCCTAATTTTACCACCATGGAATGAACACACTTCCCAAACCCACAAGCCTTCATTGCCCCACATGCACTCAAAGTACTTGAAAGTACATAATTATCAATTCTTATTCCCTCAAGCAACATCATCTTAAAACCCAACAATGCCTCCTTAAAGTCGCCATTTTTGGCATAACCATCGATCATGGAGGTCCAAGAGACTTCATCCTTATACGGCATCTCCTCAAAGACCTTACAAGCATCATGAATCACCCCACACTTAGAATACATGTCAGCAAGATTACTACCCACAAACAATTCGTTGCTGAACCCATATTTCAAACTGAGACAATGCATTTCCTTCCCAAACACGATATCCCCAAGCATTGTCGTCGCCTGAATAACACTCGAAAATGCAAACTCATTCGGGCTTTCCCCGGAAATTCTCATCTGACCAAATGTGTCTAAGGCTTCAAAATAGAGGAAGTTCTGCGAGAAAGCAGTGATCATAGCAGTCCACGATACAAAGTTTCGTTCAGGCATTTTGTCGAACAGCTTATGGGCATAATCGATATACCCACATTTTGCATACATGTTGAGGAGATGATTGTTGACATACTTGCATACTCCAAACACTGAGCGGATGATTTGGGCATGGAGCTGTTTGCCTTGTCTGAGGTTCTTTGATTTTGTGAAAGTTTGGATTATTTGGCCCAAGCTTTGGGGATCTTTCAGTATTGAAGAACTCAGTCTCCACTGCCTTTGAAATTTCATAGGAGAGAGAAAACTTTTGTTGATTTGCACAACCGAAAATTGCCCTTAAACTTGTTATACTTCTTCCGGAAATTCAAAACAAAGAAACATGAATTTAGTCGAGCATGATTTTCTTGTTCTAGTTCTTCAAAATGTCAACTCTGGTATGGGTTTAAACATGTTAAGAACACCCCAAATAGTTCTCATAATAGTGTACTTATTAGACAGTAGTCCGTTTCACTAAAATCTTGTCGTCCAAATTGTACACGGTCTCCAACACGGCACTTTGATCATAAATAATTGTATTTATATAAATTTGAAAATTTATAAAAATTTGATGTTTTGAAAATACTTAAGATGAATCCAAAAATATTATTTTTACTTTGAAAACTTTGAGCCACAAGATTTTAGCGAAAGAGATGGAGTACTAACTACTAATGGACCTTCACATTAATATCTTTAAGGTTTTGGGAAGATTGGTTATTTCACTCAACCATTGGCTTTAACTTTGGGGGAGTTGGTTCAAGAGGTGGCTAGTGTGCGGGTTCATGACCAACCCACTCAAAATTAATTCCAATTTAGAGTACACACGGCAGAGTCATTTTAGTGTCCTACCCGGATCAAAAGTCAAAACCGACCAAGACTTTAGAACAACCCACACCGGTGTGGATCATCCTTCAGCTTACCCGAGGTATTTACTAGAAAAATTGCACGCCTATCCAGTCCCAAATCATAGTGGCTTGGTGAATCAACTTATGGCCACCTCTAGTAGTTTTATTCACATGATATAAAGTGACAAATATTAGAACGTAACAGTTAGCTTAGTCAATAAAGTCTACGGAAATTGGTAATATGAACCTCATTCAAAATACGTCTGCATCGACCTTTATGCCTCCTTTATAGGGGAAAAAAATGTAACGAAAACAAAGAGGTGGTGACGAATTCGATTTTTGGGTATCCTCATACCTAGTAGTGATTAGTGGATAGTTATATTATTTAAAGTAGATCTATACTACATTTTACTATCCACTATTCAAGTCCAATAGATATTCGTGATTTAAGGGCTGCAATTGAGAATACTACTACACTTGGTCTCTCACTTGTCACTCAAGTTTTTGAAAAAATTGGTTAGAAAGCACTGTCAATGTCAATACTGAATGTTTGCTGGAGTTTGAAATCCTAAGTAGATAGACTTACAAATTATACCCTTACCCCAAGTTCTACAGTCAAACGCACTATGGGCAACATGGGTTGTTTAAAGAGATTTTGGCAGATGATGGAGGTAGTGAGGTCACTGATTTCAAGTGTTGTTTAAATTGGGCTATAGGTTGTTTAGCGGTGGTTGCCTCTTTGAGATCTCATTGAAGGGTGTGAGCCTTGAATCATGTGGGCTCCAAGCATCCTCAATTCTTATCTTTATTTATTTTTTTTCCGTTTCGGTAGAGTGGATTTCTTTTCTTTCTATACGTGGTAAAGGAGTAAAGGCGGTAGTAAGACTTAAACCCTTTACCTGATATATAACAAGTTGTAACTTATACACCAGTGACAGTGAGTCAGACAACTGTGGATAACTATCTCAATTATTAACAATGATCCTTTCTTTCACTGCTACAACAAGTGTGTTCAAGCAACCTTGGGATAACTACTACCCATGCATCTTATCACTTTTGTCCCCTTGTCATGCTTACTTTCTGCTATATCACCTCTTATAATGCCCCAAAAGGTGATTGGTAAGGTGGTTAGTATCCATGGTGGGGAGAGAGATAATGGCTAGTGAAGTGAAAGCCTAGATGGAAAATAGATATATTGCTTGGAATTACAATATTGAGAGCAAACATTCAGCTTTTCAAAGGGAATATAAGGCAAAAGATTACATTGACAACTTTGTTGGTGTAACCAAACTAACAATTGTTTAAACTTTCCATTCAGTTGCCCTACTAAATGGGTGGGAGATTCATTATAAGTAGATGTATGAAGTATATTTCACCATGGATACCTTCATAATATATAATCATTACCTGATTTGGTTTTCATCTTCATTAGTTTTTATATTGTTTAAAACACGTTCCTTTAAAGTTAAGTACAGTACTTTACAAAGCTTTATTATAACATTGAAATACATAGTTGGTGGTGGAGTACACATGGTTGACAGTATTAATTAAGTTACACTCTCTTATAATGTTCTTATATGAGGACCGAAGTTTTAGAAAAGGTTTCGTTAGCATAGATAGCCAATCTAGGTTCTAGCTATCAAAAATATAGTCGTTTTAAATTAAACGGAATTATCGTTTATTTAGTTTTTTTTTCTAATTTTAGGATATTTCATTACCATTAACCTTATACACTCTTAGTTGTATTCTCAATTCATTATATTCTAAATCTCTAATTTGGCTCCTTTGTGGATATTTGTTTATCTATGATTACATTATTTTCGTTTATTTATTTGATTTTTGTAAGAAAAGCGATGGGAGATTCTCCTATTGAAAATTGCTACAATCACATCGAAAAATAATATACTTTGAATTTTGTTGCAGGAAGAAATCCGTTCACATAAAAAATTTATTTGAATTATTATTCCCTTATTTTTGAATTCTAATCACTTTTTGTGTGAGAAAAATTGCAAATTGCCAACATCCCAACTTTGACCAATGTACATTATCAAGTTGATTAGTGCAATTTGCTTACATATAGACAATTCATATCTCTTTGACGGACATAAATAAAACACATAAGCAAATCAGTTTAACATGTAACTTAATCAGATTATTTCTCATTATCAATTTATGAGTGTAAGGTTGAAGATTCGATTATGAATGGAAAAACTGCCTAGTAGTGAGCAATTCATCTCTTCATGAGTCATCCAATACGAGCAAGATTAGTCTTGCTTTAATAAGTTTATGATGAACTTTTTGTGTCTAAAAACAAAATATGAACATACACAATACTAATACGTACACGAGTAGTCCAAATATCACGAATTGACTATTTTTTCTTAAAATATTGCAAACTATTTAGCTTACTATATAAAAATTCTAGTATATAACAAACCAATGCCACGAGTTACTAGCTCTAGCCCACACAACAAAGAAGGCTAAGAAACGAAACCACAACATTTTATCGTGAAACCCTCCTCCACGCGCAACTCAGCTAACCTAGCTTCCAAAACACAACTCATTCTTTATTCTATGTGCTATACACACTGCCATCCATGTGTTAAATCAGAAAATCCATGGTTCTCAAATGAACACCAGCACCTTCTAAGGCTCTGATTATAACAATTGCAATCAAACAGAGAAGAAGCTGACTTTGACAAAACTCCCCAACTGTTTGCACATGAAGAATGAAGCGTGGGACATCATCAACCATTTAAGAGAAATACTTGAAATTTCTTCCATTCAAACACAAACACAAGCAACCAAATTGAATGTGAAAAGTGAGATTTTTTCAGTTTTATGTTTTTGAGAGAAGGCCACCAAAAAAAGAGGGAAAACAAATGGTGGTGAAGTAGAGAAAGAAAGCATCCAATGGGATTAAAATATCTCAACTATTCATTTTGGGTCTCCCAAAGTCCCAATCACATTAATTCCCATACTTGTGAAATGTATGACAAGAAGAAACTCAATTTTCCCAAATTACCCTTTGTCTTTACGATCAAATCCCACAAGCCCATTGGCCAAAATCCCTTCAAAAATCATCACCCACTTGACCAATAGCCGCCCCTTGTTTTATACTTTTCTTTTTTTTTTTTTCCTTCTACAATTAGTGGTATTATTTGATGGTTATACGGTCTATGATTAATCTTTATCTAAATTATATCAAACTCTATCAAAAAAAAAAAAAGTGTATTTATTAGTAACTATTTGGTCATCCATAAGGTTTTAATCCCAAAGCTACTAACTAGCGGTGAGCAAAATCGAATCAACAAAATCGAATATGCAAATTTGAATTTGAATCTAGATATTCAGTATTTTTTGGGGGGAAGGTAGAATATTTCATTAATACCATCATCCAAAGGACGTCAATGTGGCGCCCTTGGAGAGCTAAGAGAAACAGCTATAGTCTCAATACATCCAACATCACAATACAACAGCCTCTAAACTAACTCAACCCAACACATCATTCCCCATTAAAACCATACAGCCTAACAAAAATATTAAATTGGATCTAATGCACTATCTAATGGTGGCTTCTGTGCTGTCTATCAAAGATTCTGTTGTTTCGCTCTCTCCAGACTTTGTAAACAATAGCTACCAAAGCTGCTTTCATTGCTTTGGCTTGCATAGTGCTTCCTCTGACTTTGTCATGGAACCAACGCAGCTCATGTTTCAGACTGAATGGATGTCTGAAGATGCCCAGCCACTGCAGCATAGTACTCCAAATCTTCCTAGCAAACTCAGACTCGAAGAAAATGTGAGAAAGTTCATCTGGACCTCTTTTGCAAAGGGTGCAGCAAAGAAGTGATGGCCATTCCTCTTCGTCTAAGGTTGTCCGTCGTGCTCAGTTTGTTATGTGAGGCAAGCCATAGTATAACACTATACTTGGGTACTGTAAACCTCTCCCAAATTGTGTTCTTCCATCTGTAATTTCTGCCCTTATCCCTCAAGAAATCATATGCCATTTTAACCAAGAATTTACCAGCTGGAGCCCAAGTATTAACCAGCTCACTCGCTGCTAAATATTCAGTTTTTCGAATGCTAAAAACGCAATTTGATTTTCAGATATACAGATCACAAAAATGTGATTCGCATCTAATCCGATTTAACTAAATATCCGTTTTTTTTTTATCGGATCACTAAATATTTGTATATGTTTCGTTGTTCAAATATTTTACTTTTTGATGTTCATCCAACTTTAAAATCCAAAAACATACTACTAAAAGTACAATAATAATTCACCATTTTCCATCACTATACTTAGTGTTAGATTACTATTAGTACTACTTTATTTTTTTGGTGAATATGAATCCGAATCAAATATCCAAACCAATTTTTACAGATCGAATATCCAAATTTCGAATATAAAACAAATCAAATAATCAAATCCACATCTCTACACTCACCCCTACTTACCACTTCGATTCTCAAGATTCTTGATTCCCACCCCTTTCAATCCCAAATCTCCTTCAACCTCACAATTTCTCTAAAAATCACATACAATAAGAATACTCTTGTCTTCAACACCTCTCCTACATATTTTCTCTTCCTCTTTTGCCCTTTTTGGCATTCCTAGGCTTTGAACTAAGCCACATAAAATTAGAATTCTCAAAATCCAAAACAGAACACGTATGATTGTCACTTGCCATACAAAAAGAAACCAGCACCCTTTGAACGACGTGTAAACCAAAACTCCCACCCATTCTCTCTCTCTCCACAGCTTTTTATTCCCCCCACACACCTCTCACCCTTCCTTTGTTCATCACATATTCAATTTCAGAGCAAACCAAATAAGAAACTCAAAAACAGAGCAAAGCAGAGCAGGAGGAAAAAAAAAAAAAAGAAAAAAAGAGGAGAAAAAGATCCAGTTTTTCAATGAGTTCAATTCAAAATCAAGATGAAACCCAAGATACCCATCAGTTGTTAGCCTCATTAGAGCAAGGAAAAAGTGGGATTGAAGCTAATGGGAGTGAAAATCAGCTACATCACTCATCAAATGAGGGAAAAGTTGAAGAACAGAGCAAATCTTTAACTGCTCATCAATGCAAAAAGGGTGATGAAGATGAGAAATTCGAAGCTGCCAAGGATGAAGTGATTGATGAGGAGCCAATGACATCGAATGATCGAGTGGATGAGAGAGATTCGAAGGAGAAAAATGGCGGCGGCTCGGTCGGGCCAAGAGAGAGACTGAAGAGGCACAGAACAGAGGTTGCAGGGCATGTTTGGATCCCAGATATGTGGGGGCAAGAAGAGTTGCTTAAGGATTGGATTGATTGCAATGCATTTGATGCTTGTTTGGTGCCTAAAGGTATAATGTCAGCTAGAGCATCATTGATTGAAGAAGGAAGAAGAGCTAATTCTGGTAGTCTCAGAGTAGAAAACAGTTGCTAGATTTGATTGTTGATGCTTTTTTCTTTTCTTTAAAAAAAAAAATATTTTCGAAGTATAGAGCTTCATTTGTGTTTGTGAGATTATATTTGTTTCACAATGAGGCAAGAATTTTACTACTACTACTATATTAATGTGTATTTTGATGATGCTTTCATTGATACTGAAAACAGAGAAAAGGCATATGACTATAAATAATCTGTTTGTATAGGCAGAATTGTTGCCTTCAGATGATTCTTTTTTACTATAATAGCAGTGTTTTAATTTTCTCAAAAGTCCGGAATTTTCATATGAAGCAATGTAATGCACAATCTATCGAATATCACCTCTCTAGAGTTAGAAGTAAGATTGCCTAAACTTCTCAGACCCTGCCCTCGATAGGATCATTTCTAGGTTTGTTGTTCTAAGGTAATGCACAACTAAGTTTGCTTTCAGGGGATACTCCATTTTATAATGAAAAAAAAAAGGCTATCTTGCTCATAAGTAGAAATTTTTTTGCAAGAATTGCTACTAAGAGCAAGATTACAAATGGGAAATTTGGTAAAGTAGCCATCTTGAGCATATGCTAAGGCATGTTTGGTAAGCCATTAGTGTAGATGTTCTTGTTGATGAAACATTGAAATTTGAAGGAGCCTGCTGGTGATGAGTAGATGTTAGATTAGGTGCGGACTCAAGAGAGGTGAAATAATTCTTGGGAGATCTAGATTTAATTGCAAATTATCGAGTTACTTTCACAACAATTTTGGATAACAAGCTACTTGTTCCCTATATTGTTTCTTTAGCAAGTCGAGTGACGTAATAAATTTGCAATGCGGAAATTAAATCAAGAGACAGAGATTTTTACGTGGAAAACTTTTTGCTCAACCAGGAAGTAAAACCACGACCCACCTTTGGAATTTAACAACTCCACTAACTCGAATCAACGTCTCAACACAAGACTGGCTCTACTTGAATTCACTCAAATTCAAGTAGACTAAAACACTCAACAATAACTCTCTTTCAAACTCAAGAAACAAATCAGCAACTCAACTCTTCTCAGACAAATATAAATTACAGAAGGTCCTATGAGAAGCTACACAAGTGCGTAAGATGAAACAATCAAGGAAACAGCCTAGACGCAGTGAGTAACTAATCAAAGAGATATTAAACGTTATGTGCTCAAAACTCTTTTTCTCTCTTATTTTCTTTCACTCAAATTTAAAGCGTAAGTAAATGCTTGTGATTGACGTTTAATATATAGAGTAAAATGGTTGAGAAAATCTCTAGGGTAGAAAATCACTTCCTAAGATAGCGGGAACAACCCATGATTTTCTCCCTATAATTTTGGAAATGAAAAATCAGTTTCCTCAATCACAAGATACTATGTTTGTTACTAGTCAAAGCAGAATCTCATCCTTTAATAATTTTATAGCCATAAAATTCTCAAAATCAATTATTCTCTATAATACGTTTATTCCAATTTAAAACAAATCAGATTAATGAACGTCACAACTTATTAGACTCGTTGTTGCTATGGTTGTTACTATGATTGTTACTATAACTGTTTCCTACATGAATCATCGAGGCACAAGTGAAGCTTACTCTTACATGAAGACTAAAACAAATTATTAATCATTGCGCCATTTTCATGCCGTCCTCGAGCTTGTTTCTTCCATATCATAAATCCTTGCACAAAAGAAACAACTCAAAGTTACATTAGTTATATAAGCTTCAACTGTTGCTGTCATCATCAAAACTTCTCAAGCTCAACAGTAGAGATCCTCTTCACAGTGTTTCAATGCAAGTCTCTCATATCTTATATCCACCTATGTAATTTTTATCGTTGATGCATCATGAATTTTGGGGTCTATAATGGGTGGGTTGAAAATGTCCCTAACCTCCACTAGATAACGTGTGGATTCACATTGCGGGGCTTGCATATGTTGCATTGATCATTATTTGATTGGTTTTAGATGGGAGGAAAGTGTAGTAGTATATTTTGTGAGTTGTTGTCAACATTTTTTGACAATTTTGATGAATGCAAGAGTATTCTGAGGATATGAGACTCGACTTGAGATTTACACAATTAAGTTTTAAATTTGTTGAGAGATGAATCACCATATAAAGTGATTCTATACCTAGCATTTATAATAATAAAGGTCTTTGTTTCAAGGAAAAGATTATGTTAAAGGAAAAAAATTAGTCTAGCCTTGTATACCTCATTTCATTTTATTCATTTTTTATCCTAAATGTGTGCAAAAAGTTGAATTATCAAATACTTCAATTATTTGAAGTTTTATGATATTTTCTCACATATTTCTAATAGGAAATGAATCTACCTGTATGATTCATTTCCTATTAAAGATATGAGATAAATTAACACAAGTATTTTAATTGAAAACCTATTTGAAAAGTTATCATAATTAATTATCTTTCTCACCTCTTCTATGATTATTAATTTGAACTTCGGCCAATATCCACTTTATTAAAGGGGCTCATTGAGTAATATATAATTACTAGTTGTATGTCTTGTGTTGCAAGGGAGATAGTATATATACTTAAAGATATGAAGTAATATATGTGTGCCTTTTCTTATGTGTGTGTCTTTTTTTTTTTTTATAGAGCTAATTTTGGACAAGTTGGCCTAATAAGCTTGTTCGCCATCCCAATTAATTGACGAGTATCAATTAATTGACGAGTATGAATTAATGTATTTTGAGCAATTTTTATGACATCTCTCGCCAATCCGCCTCGAGCCAGCTTGTATAATGTTAAGTTTTAACTATCCATCGCATGGGTATTAAAATATCTTTTTTTTTTTCCTTTTTTTAAGAGACCATTATTATTATATATGCTAGATACTAAACATAGAAGCGCATTGTCTAGTGACCCATTTTTTCAAAATATCAAGCTTAATTGTGTACATCTAGAGTTAAATCTCATGTCTTCAAAAACTCTTACACTCTCAAAAATCATGAAAAAATGTTGACAACAACTCACAAAAGAAAGTTTTACACTTTCCTCCCATCCAAAGCCGATGAAAATTTGATCAATGCAATTTATGCAAAGCATGTTCCATATTAACCCACATGTTGTTTAGTGAAAATTAATTAGGAACGTTTTAAAACCACTCACTACAAACCCTAAAAATCATAGTGCATCAGGAAGAAAATTAAATGGGTTGATATAAGAGATGGAAGGCTTACACTGACACATAACAAAGCATTTGACCATGGTGGATCGAATGAAGAACATGGTGTCGTGGTATAACAACTGACTTCAAAGAGATTTGGACACAATCGTAGTGCAAAATCATTATCATCGATCACCCTCCAAGTTTAAAACATTGATCTTTAAACACATGCACTCATGGTTGGAGATTTGGAATGACACTATTAAAATTGGGGTTCTACAGTCGCCCCCCGAGGTTGATCGATCCCCAAGGTTAACACATTAATCTTTAAACATGTGCTCTCATGGTTGGATATTTGAATTGATACAGTTACAATTAGGCAATCGTTATTGTCGATCGCCCCAAGGTTAACACATTAATCCGACAACACATACACCCATGGTTGGAGATTTGGAATGAGACGGTTACAATTGGGCACTGAGAAAGGAAGAAGAAAGGTGTTTGAGATGTTTTCTATGCAAGTAAAACTGAGAAAACCAGACAATAAATAGACTCAAAAATCAAAGCCATAAAAGGTATGAAATCATTTCGAATCAAAGTTGAAAGAAAAAAATCATCATAATATTCTCAGACTGTAACTAAAGAAAAGAAATCAAATGTGATACATTTCCCGAATTTAATCACAAATGTTGAAAATCGAGAGCAAAATATGAACAAGTCTAAAAAATTGGCCCACTCACACCGCGACATGCGGCACAAGCAAGACGGACATCAACGACACGCGTAGAGATTACCCACTACCTACCCAAGTATAGTGGTGAATAAACTCAAAGGGTTAAAGGATGAGAACATATATAAAGCACTACCAAGTCCCTTAATCTACCAATGTGGGACATAAAATCAATGAGAGAATAACACCATATAATTATATCACAAAATATTCTATGAGGCCGCCTGATTATTTTACGCATGGTACAAGTGACCCAAAAATTAATACTATCAGTGATCCGAAACTAAGTTTCTATAAAAACAAACCAAATTTCACTTGAGAGGGGGGCACCTAACCATCTCCTGCAACCTTAAACAAAGTACAAACTTAAGAGAGAAGAAAGGAGGGGTTATTCTCGTCAACAAATGAGCAGGATAAGATTATCAGTGTTGACATTTTACAACCAAACATAGATCAATTATGATCACCAACCCCAAGTCCCCAATAGGTTACAAAGACCACTACTCTGTAGATGAAGTTTTTAAGATGATGAAATTTACAGATATTGACATGAACCCTAATGACACTGTTAATGACATTGTTATACTACAGAACCAACACCTGGGTGTAAAGAATAAACAGCATCCAGTATTGTTCTGCAATGAACTCGAAAGGGTACATTTGCCTACCTACATTCATCATCACCTGAGTCACTCACAAAGGGGGAAAGGCAGCATTTACGAGTTATGACACCGCTATGAGACCCACAATGCAGCACAACAGTTCAGCTTAAAAATGCGATCAAGATCTGGATACTAGCTCCCATATCTTGACTGTTCCATCATCACTTGCAGAGGCAAGCAGCGGCTTTTCCTGCATAAATATCATGGATCAACAGATAATTCAGGAACCATAATGTAAATCATAGCTTGTAATACTACAACCATGGTATACCACTAAGCATTGGTAGGCATGTATGATACATAACTTGCGGTGATCACAAGCTTCAATATTAGGTAGAGTAGACCTAAACTTGTCAACCAGGTCAACCTAGAGGGTTTCAGTTGGTCATTTTTGGATTCGGGTTGATATTGGGGTCAAATGCATTTTGTCCCATAACCCAGGTAAACGGGTTGTGTCAGCTTTTGACAGGTCTAAGTAGACCCACTGTTCCAAGATAGCTGCTGTTAATTTCCTTTTCTATTTTCAGATAGTTTGAACTTCCACTTAACAGAAACATTCTAATCTTCACATTCATACCTATCTTGCCAACGCCAAACTTGATAGTTATTACTTGATGCGATTATAAACTTCTTTCACACTTACTAAGGCCAATCTAACCCAACCACTCCCCACAAAAATAATGACAATAAGAAAAAATTAAGAAGGCGACAAGCATATACCAAATTACCAATCCATATGTTATGTAAATTAACTGTAAGGCTAATCTATAGACTCCACAAATTGGTAGTTACATTAGTACAAGAGGGAGACACTAAAAATACCATTAGATTTCACCAGGATAAAGAGTTAAGAACGGGAAAACCTTGAGCAAGTTTCAGCTTTGATTGTAATGGTTATAATATCACATGGCTCAATTTATTTTGTGCTTCTCATTTGTTGTGCAAAACGCTGGCAGTCAATATGTTTCAATCAAGGGATAGAGGAGTTGCAGAACTCCAACTTAACAATAGTCTAGCTCAACAAACGAATCTTACCGTAGAACTCCACTGGACAGAATTCACATCCATTTCATGAGCTTTATCCTTCTTGGAGTATAATCTGTACATAGGCCCATCTACCTGTGAAAGATCAAGAGAAAAAGCAGCACAAATCACTAATTCAGTAAGTACACGCAACTTAGAGAGTAGAAGCCCTTCACATTGATCCAAAACAGAGCAAGAGCTTGCATGTGAATATGTGATATAATCTAGATAAAAAATCTAGTTATGTTTACCTCAGCTGCCAAAATGTTATTCAAAATTACTTATGAGTCCTAATTTTCGAATATTGCTTTATACAATAATTTTCAAATCTATTTTATTTTATTTTATTTTTATTATTATTACTATAGTATGATTTTTAATCTCTTATGTGTTTTATTTATCTCTTTCTTTTTTAATTTGTTTAGCCTTTAAAATTAAAATGGTTTTTGTGGGTCTCTCAGAAACAGCATCTCTACATGTTAGAGGTAAGGTTGCTTACATCTGGACCTCGCCAGACCCTACCTCGGCAAGATTACTATTGGGTGGTTGTTGTCGTTGCTTTATACACGAATGTAACCCATGTGATGAATTCGAGTAACCACTAACCAAGTAACCACATACATCAAAATTAGGTTCTATATAAATGACTAATTTTGCACAAAGCTATACACAATAATCTATCAGTCAGCGTTTAGCCTCTCAGTTTTACCCCTATAGCTTTTACTTTCAACCAAAACGGATAAATACAAAGTAAAGCAGTAGGTCATTACATATTACAACTTTGAGCTTGAACCTAAGCTAGCAACTTATTAACATCACATGTCTCTACAAAAGAAGGTATCCACTCAATGGGCTCTTGATTTCATATACTTACCAGCCAGCTTAATTTACATTGTAAGTCATAGGAAATGAATAGAGCGCAAGAGGAATTGCATACCAAACCATCATTGTTCTCAACAAATAGGCGTATAGCATCATCTGCGGCTCCACTGGCAATTACACCATCCCTGCAAGTTCACAATTCACCATTCAAGAACAAGTCAGAATGACATTGGGAAAGGGTGTAAGATCAAATATGTGAAAGCAGTTACTGGAAAGATTTTTTAGAAACTTGCTAAGAACTTAGGCAACCAGCTGGTTTTAAACAAGACATAGATCTTAAGTCCAATTTACATCATGGTGCACAGTTGCAGACAGTATACTTTTAAGTTTAAAAGTAATATTTGCTTGTGTTCAACCCGCTACCCCCTGGTAGACAAGAGATCATTACATCACATGTTCGTCTACGGCAAACTTAACAAATTACTGGAATAACCCAATAAATTATCAAATTAAACAACATATGGTTCTTATACTCTTACAGAAATTTTTGTGAATGTATCCTTTGTCAGCGAATGGATGGCCCGCATCTTGTGGTCATTCATACTCACTTGTCCCTTTGAAATTTGATGGCCAAGGAACATTATTTCCCTTTTAGAAAATTCACATTTCTCCTTCTTAACAAAGAGATTGCAATCCACAAGTTTTTGGAGAACCAAACCAAGATGATATACGTGTTGATCTAAGATCATTATCCAAGTACACCACAACAAAACAATCTAGAAAAAGGCTTAAGCAAGGTCACTATCCCCCAAGATCCTAAAAAGACATTGAATGGATTCTTCGTCATTTATACTCCCTCTGCTTTACGTTAACATTTCACTATTTGAACAAAGTTTAAGGAGAAGGAGAGAGTGTATAAAGTTTACCCTTTTTACTCTTGGATTTGTTAGTATATTAAAATCGAATTATGTGGTTAGTAGGGTGGTACTTGAGTGTTTTTGACTTTTTTGAGACAGAGAGAATAAGAGGTGATTATTTAATTAGGAAAGGGGTAGGTAGTGAGGAATAACTAGGGGTAATATAGACTTTTTTTGGGACATATAGTGAAATGTTAAGGTAACAGTTGGGCAAAGGAAAGAATGAAATATCAACATAATAGTGGGACAGAGGGAGCATTTCTTCCGAGTGCATGTGGAAGAATAGTCCATTTTCAGTAAAATAAAGTCCCTTATCGGAATCAGTGTTTTTTTAATGCTTAATCAAATCAAGGTTCACACCCATACTTGAGGAGGACAACTTATGAGGACGCAAGGCTCCTTAAGTGGGGGAGGTTTGTTAGCCCCATTGACACTCGACACGAGTCACGACCAACATCAGGACGGAGTGACCGGATAGGCTAGACATGTGACTTCGATATGAAGACAAGTCTTGTCATAGACGGTCCTGGATGGATTATCCAACACCATAACCAACCATTAGTCGAACAAACCTACCCGAGGAGAATGTCATGTCCGACGATATACGGACGCGACCGGATTAGGTGATCTGTGCCAGCCGGACAAGCTATGTTCGCGGAATAGACCTGGCAAATTGACCCGGCTCGAACTCGATCTGAAAAAATGGGCCATGAACACAATATTACGACCTGAAACACGAAAATGACCGAACCTCCATAACCCGAAATATTTGGGTCAAACCCGAACCCGTCCCAACCGTTGGCCCCTAGGTAAATTTTTCATTTTAATTTTTGTTTTTGAAATTCCAAGTCTTCATATCATGTATATATGGCCACTTTTGTGTCATTGTAATTTGTTATTTGCTTGCATAATTGTTTATCTCAATTATTTAGGTCTTTGAAAACAGTTATGTTTTAGTTATGTTTTTGGTATGGTTGGTTGGTGTTATCTAGGCTACAAGCTCTAAATCGTTTGATCGAAATAATATAAACTAATTGAAAATTAAAGTCCATATTACATATGCAACTGTCAAATGATGTTTTCTTTTTTTTGGGGGGGGGGGGGGTGTGGGGAGGGGAGGGTAGTCAACTCTTGTTACAAATGAGACAAAAAAGACACCCTTAACCTGCTGGTCAATCCATAACCGAACCCGACTCGAAGTGACGGACTTGCTTGTTCATCCAACCCACTAATGACCCGAACTCAAAATAAGCCAATCCTAACGACCAGTTTGTCAGGTCTATACACGGACAAGACGACCGAAGCTATCCGGACACTAGACAGACGCAGTACCTAGCTACGTAAGCCCGCAAACGGACTACAGATGGGCGTGACTAGTGAAAATGGATGAAGTGTATACGAACTTGTCCGAAGTTATACTTTGGCCGGTCACAAAGGAGTCTTATAGCAGCAATTGATGTTATCTGGAAGCCTCGTGTGGTGTTGAATGGGAGATATGAGTCATACCTTGGGGTAAGACCCAAGTTTGAAAGTTATGCACAATCCATACTTACTCTTGTCATTTCTACGAAATCTCATAAGACTCTTTAAGGGAGACAAGTGGGGGTTATCTAACTTGATTACGGGGAACAACCTTGGGCTTAGACTCGAGGACGATGATTGTTTACGGACACATACTGGGATCGTAAGCAGGGGGTGTTCAAAAATATCCGATTCCAAAACCCGATCCCATAAATCCGAAAACTAATCCAAAATTGTTCAAATTTTAAAATACTCGAAATTAGGATATCAAAAATTTCGGATCTGGATACAAATTTCATAAATTTAGGACATCCAAAATTTTTGGATTCAGATTCAAATATTAGTTTTCGGAACTCTGTAAATATTTACATTCGGATATCTGAAAAAGCCGAAATTATAACATTAAAATATTTTGACAAATAAATTGATTTGAATAGTGTTTTTCACTATCCATAATTTCAGATATTCGATTTTGAACACCTATATCATCGTAAGGATATGAGTATGTTCCCTATCCGCGGAAATATAATGCGAAAGGTTAACGATGCTAATCCCTTCGCCCAGAGGAGTCCCAAGGAGCCCTCACTCCCCACGTTGGCTCTTGTAGCAACATCCCTCCTGAGTCCTAAGACTATGTCGTTGACTGAACGGCTATTGGCTAACCGAGCGATTGACGAAAGCGGGTTCTACGGATGGACTTGACCCGTGTAGTGTGGGTAACTTAACCATGACCCAAGTCACTCTCCCTACTAACATGGCGGTTATACTCACGTGACAGCCAGCTAACCATATGTGCGTCCGGAGGAACAGCCACGTGTTGCCATGTGGATGTAACCACCAAGGTAGTAGGATGATGGCATGGATCATGGTCACTCCCACTACTCCTTAATAACGGTAACGTGGCATACTACCCACTACTTGAGTCCAGCCGTAAAACCAGCCTTCGTCCACCACTTGGTGGACAAATAACCGTTCAGTCAACTCTCGTTGCCTTTTGGAGACTCCTTCACTATCCAAATAAATGGATGAGCATCCTTAATCTTCCGCATCATATGTCCGTGGATAGGGAACGTACCCATATCCGTACAGAACGTGATACATGATACGTGTCTATAAACCGTCACCCGTCCTCAGGTCAAGAAGTAAGGTTACTCGAGTCCCAAGGATCGGTCACTCTCCACGTTGGCTCTTGTAGCAACATCCCTCGTAAGTATTAAGAGTGTGTCGTTGATCGAAAGGTTATTGGCTAACCGAGCAGTTGAAGACAGCGGATTCTACGGATGGACTTAACCCACGTAGTGTGAGTGACTTAACCATGATCCAGCCACTCTCTCCACTAACGTGGCGATTACATACACGTGGCAGCCCTCAGAACACACAGACAGTTAACTGAACGTGCGATCTGAGGAACTGCCACGTGTTGCCATGTGGATGTAAAACCACCAAGATAGTAGGATGATGGCATAGATCATGGTGACTCCTACTACTTAATAGTAATGTGGGATACTTCTCACTACCCCACAAAACCAGCCGTTGTCCACCATTTCGTGGACAGATCAACTGTACACTCTTTAGAGGGGCGTTGGCTACTAAAGCTAACATGGAGAGTAACCGCCCTTTGGAGACTCCTTCACTATCCCAATAAAGGGATTAGCATATCTAACCTTCTGCATCATCTGACCAGGGATAAGGAACGTACCCATGTCCTTACGGATTACTACACATGTTCGTAAACCGTCATCGTCCTCGGGTCAAGACGTAAGGTTACTCGAGTCCTAAAGAGAGGTCACTCCCCACGTTGGCTTGGCTCTTGTAGCTACATCCCTACAAAGTTTCAAGAGTGTCGCTGAGCGAATGGTGATTGGCTAACCGAGTGGTTGACGAAAGCGAGTTCTACGGATGGACCTGATCCGTGTAGTGTGGGTGACATGACCATGACCCAAGCCACTCTCCCCACTAATGTGGTGTTTACACACATGTGGCAGCCCTCAGAACACACACAGACGGTTAAACGGTAAATTGTACTTGCGTACTGAGGAACTGCTATGTGTTGCCATATGGGTGAAACCACCTAGTAGGATGATGCGTGGATCATGGTCACTTCCACCACTCCTTAATAACTGTAAGGTGGAATACTTCCCACTATTAGAGTCCACCCGTAAAACAAGCCTTTGTGGTGGACAAACAACTACTCGATCAACACTACACTCTTTGGAGGGACATTGGCTACTCAAGGCCAGCGTGGGGAGTAACCGCCCTTTGGAGACTGCTTCACTATCCGAATAAAGGGAATAAAATCCTTAACCTTCCGCAACATATGTCCGTGGATAGGGAACGTACCCATGTCCGCACGGATCGCGACACGTGTCCGTAAACCGTCACCGTCCTCGGATCGAGAAGTAAGGTTACTCGAGTCCCAAGGATCGGTCACTCCCACGTTGGCTCTTGTAGCAACATCCCTCCTAAGTACTAAAAGTGTGTCCTTGACCGAACGGTTATTGGCAAACGAGCGGTTGACGAAAGCGAGTTCTACGGATGGACTTGACCCGTGTAGTATCGGTGACTAGTATGGGTGACTGACTTGACCATGACCCATGCCACTCACCACTAACGTGGCGGTTAGACACACGTCTGAGAACACAGTTAACCGTACATGCGTCCTCAGGAACTGCCATGTGTTGCCATGTGGATGTAACCACCAAAGTTAGTAGGATGATGGCATGGATCATGGTCACTCCCACTACTACTTAATAATAGTAATGTGGGATACTCTCCACAACTCAAGTCCAGTCGTAAAACCAGCCTTTGTCCACCACTTGGTGCACAAATAACTGCTCGGTCAACTCTACACCCTTTGGAGGGGCATTGGCTACTAAAGCCAACGTGGGGAGTAATCGCCCTTTGGAGACTCCTTCACTATCCAAATAAAGGAATTAGCATCCTTAACCTTTGGCATTATATGCCCGTGGATAAGGAACGTCCCCATGTTCGTACGGATCACGACACGTGTCCGTCAACCGTCACCGTCCTCGGGTCAAGAAGTAAGGTTGCTCCCCGTAACCAAGTTACGCCTAGGAGTTGTGCTCATGGTTCAAGACACAAGGGTTCTAAGGGGTACCCCCACTTGACTCTTCAAGAAGCAAATCCCCCTTTAAGAGTCATACGAGGTTTCGTGGAACTAACAAGATTAAACATGGTCGTGCATGACTTTCATACTTGACTCCCGTATGGCTTCCAAGGTCAACCATATTTCCAAACCGACTCCACACAAGGCTTCCAAATAACTCCACAGGTCAAAAAACTCCTTTGTGTCCGACCACAATATAACTTAGGACGGCCCGGATGCACCTCATCCATTTTCACATTTGTGTCCATCCGTGCCCTATCCACAATCTGTAGCTAAGTACTGCGTCCATCTAGTGTCCGCATAGCTATGGACGTCTTGTCTGCGTACATAGCCTCTCCGGCCATCACATCCGTCCATATATCATCGGACATGACATGCTGCTCGAGCTCGAGCATAGCTTGTCTGGCTAATGCTCGGTCATGACGAGCGTGCTCGGTCACCATGTCCGGCAATCCATTGAGGATCGTCTATGTCAAGACTAAGTCGAGACTTGGCTCCGTATCGAAGCCACATGTCCAGTCTGTTAGTGAATATAGGTCACTTCACTGGTGTCGGACGTGACTCGTGTCAAGTGCCAACGAGGACAACAAACCTCTGCTTCAGCATCGAACAATCACCTACACCTTGCACCACCATGAACAGCAACAACCAGGATAATGCGGAGGATAATGCGGTGAAGTCGGACCACTTATCCAACAACCCAAAACAGATGAGCACATCGAGCAATCGAAACGACGCTTATATCCGGCAAATTGGACCACTTAAAAGGGTAATTTTTTTTCCTTAGAAGAGAGGCAAGAAATCACTCTATGATGGTGTCTGCTGAACCAGAAAAGCCTACACAAGGAAGGGACGAGTTGTGTATAGGACGAGGTGATAGAAAGGGGTGTGTGCTTACTAGCATGAAGGAGTGTAAGGCAAACTGAAGGGAGGACTCTCGAGAGGGACTTGTAGAACAATCTAGATCACTTAGGCTACCTATACCTTAGCTTCGCATCTCAAGTTTGGTGCTCTGTGTTCTCCTTCTGAATGCCATCCGGGTGCTCAGTATATATAGGGACCACCAACCACGGTGAGGACGTGGGGGATGTTCACTATCTCCACTCATCCGAGTGTATATGAATAATAGGATCATGGCACATGTGGAACATGATAATGGGCCGTGTGAGACTGAAGGTAATCGCCTAGAAAGTGACTCCTGCACTCACGAATAACATCCGATAACCGTTCGGGTGGTGGCCTGCTCCACTCCACAAACAGGTATATCTCCCTTCATCAAGGGTCGAGCCCATCCATAGAACCAGCTTCTGTCCACCACTTGGTCAACCGATAACGACTCCGTCAACTCCACTCTTAGGAAGCACGTGGCTAGCCTCCAACCTACCATAGAAACAGTGGTGCCCCGTCTTCAATTGGGAGAGTGTATCTCCTCGGAACGAAGTTTGTTGTTAGAACGAACAACATTGCTAACACCTACTGTAAGACATAGAAGAGATCCCAAAAACAAGCTCATTGGCAAGAGTTTCCATAGAATTATGACTTCACAATTCACATGGAAGCATAAGCCTGGAGGCACAATGTTGTCCCTGATGCACTAAATCGTCAGTCCCATGAGACGGTGGCAACGTTAATCTAGGGGGAATTGGATTATACTGAGAGAGTAAGGAAAGCCGCGATAGGTGATGTCATCTAAACTAAGCTAAAGGAACAAGGGGTAGCTCGCAGGTTTTTGGATTTAAAATGACCTAATCTATGCCAAGGATTACAGGTTATATGTTCGCGCGGGATTGCTGTGATATGAGCTTAAGAGGGAAGAACACGGTGCCCATTTGGGAGGACATTCACGTAGGAAAAGGATTCAATAATCGTATGGGCAGTAGCCAGCTCCACTCCGCAAATAATCATCCGCGCGAGCGCGCATGTGTGTGGGGATATTGACGTTACCAATCCATGTACCGGTTTCTCCTTTCAAAAGAATCTGTATAAATACTCACATACAATTCTTGTGACTAGTACACAAGCAGGTTCTCACATTTATTGATTTGATAACTCAACAGCAACTTATAGCAAACATGTGAAATATAGGACAAAGTAATGGTCCTAATAACTTTGTTGCAAGTAGAGGAAATACTAACGAATGAGCAATTTCCTTTAACCTATCATTCAAGCATTTTGACATAGAAGTAATAGAGATGGGGAGAGCGGGAGCAAATTTCCATGACATACGAGATTGAAGATCTTTTGCAAGAATAGTCAAAAGCCACCTAAAAAATACCCAAAAGGTCAAGTAATTAGCATATAACCTTGACCAATGAACTGAGAAGATTGTGCGATCATGATAGCCTGAAATAGTGCAAAGATGTCTCCTGTCAATTGAAAGAAAAATAGAGGATTAGCACAAGAAATAAATATATGGAATACAACTTAACAAATAGAGATCAATCTTTCGATTGATATGTCATAATCTGGCCTAGTAGAAATACCGAACATCAAAACATTATGCAATGATTCAAGAAAACCCACACTGGTTAACGGAAATTGATTATGGTTCCATAAGATAAACTTTGTGTGAATGAACCAACTCAAAAGCTGATGGTTGGAGGCCCAATCAAATATTTATCTCCTAATACGCCCCTCACGCGAATGCCTTTGGGCTTGAAGGGTGGATCATGCACTACCTTGTGTTTAGAAGGCTGAACTATAAGAGGAAACTTAACTATAGGAGCAAGGGGGTTCCCAGGATTCGAACTCATTATCTCTTGGTCACTGAAGCTCTAATACCATGTGAAGGAACCAACTCAACCAAATGATTAAGCTGATGGATGGAGGCCCAATCAAATTTCTCTCTCCTAATACTTGGTGCACTGGGGAAATGAGCGACATAAATATCATATTGCAGATGAGGCCGCAGTCTAGTGCTAAAGGTTAAGGCCAAAATACTAGAGATACCAGGTTCAAACCTTGAAATGTACTGGGTGCTTGTTAACACTGACCCACGTAAGCTATTCACCATGATTAGGTTAATGAAGTAACTAACTAAATATGCCCATTTATAGATATTAGGGAAAGGTGATGAATCCCCCCCCCCCCCCAACACACAAAAAAAAAAAAAAAGAAAGAAAGAAAGAATAGGAAAAAAAACCCTAGCCGCCTTAGATAAGTGTTAGAGAACACATAAAAAGCCACAATGCTGAAAAATTCAGTTTCAAATCAACTAAGGAAGGAAAGTAATACTACACGGAGTCTTTTAGAAATATTCAGTTCATTATTGTAAGAAACGAAAAAGAAAAAACTTTAGTCTGTGAATAATGATAGGTGCGCAACAGCAATAAGTGATCATAATGACCAGATCTTGGATGATTTATCGTCGTGCTGAGTATTAACCCCACGTAACGGAACTCTAGCCTGCTTGTGGACTGCCTATGCCATGAAACAATATCACTCGTGCAGTCATGCTAGATGGATAATATTAAACTATCGTCAATATGGATGAATAATACAAATAGGCATATTCTCCAAATTACATTGTTAGAGATATATCTGATTGATGCTACAGGCAATGAAACCCCACCCCTCAAGTAAAGGGGAGAAAGAAGAACCAATCTCACCAGATAAGCAGCTAGTGCCAAGATGAAGTTAGTGCACTCCAACCACTTTGATCTTTCAAATTGACGTTTAAACTTACATGCACATCAATATCCCTCTTCGTATTTCTAAACAAGTAAAATTAATCAGCATAAAAGGCAAGAAATTTCTCACCAAGGTGCTACACCATCACCAGATTGCTCATGCAACCTGTCTGCTCCCCATATTTTAATAGTAAGGTCATCACTGCAGATTTAGCCACAAATCAAATTAGCCACAACCATTTATTGATGACTTCCAAAATATGTTTACAAGAGATACGCCATGCATACCTACAGGTTACCATTTTGTCTCCAGTAGCATTAAAAGCTAAAGCCCATACAGTCGATGTATGCCCACTGAAACACAAAACAGTAGAAGTTTTATTTAGAAGAGTATAATTCTACCCAGAGAAAAACCTCCACAATTCTCACAATGTTGTACTGATCTTGAAGTTCATCCATCAATTGCTCAGCAATTCATGCAAATCAACGTACAAACGAGAGAAGAACACACAAGCAAGACAGATTATCAAAGATTCATATTAAAAAAATAAAATTTAGCATTAAATCAAAGCAAGCATAACAAGAATCAAGTCCCTGACCTCCATTGAACAATTTCTAAGCATCATAAGGAAAAAAAAGGGGGGAAGAGAGAGAGAGAGAATTCAAGACAGGCAACACTGGTTCAGAAATTTGTCAAACTGCATCTTGCGTTAAGTTATAACATTACGTCAGTGTTGAAAAAGAGCCACAGATTTGTCAAAGTTACCATTTGAGCTTAATATAGCAAATTGAGAGCATTGATCGTTTTTCCACCTAGAAAGCATGTCAGCAGCTTTGACGCATCTCCAAATTACAAAAGCATTTAGATTTCCAATTAATATTAGCTTCAAACAGACGTCTCTGATGTCATACACACACATACACAAGCACGCCCTTGCACACTTGCATATCTGTCAAGAATGGGGATACTCAACCATGAAGGTCCAAAGCTTGATTTCTTTCTTCCTTTTTCGTCTCAAAAATTACAGTCCTATTGGACATTAAATGTTCAAAAAATAACTGCTGCATGTTGGGTCTACTAATTTAAAAGTTTAAATTCCAAATACGAAGTCAACTTTGCTTTCAAATTTGGGAGGGAAGGTGTCATGAACATACAAGTACGGACAGAAGCTCAGATTTTGGAGACATAGAAACTTCCAGGATAAACATAATTTGTTTGCCATAGAGAACAAGGTAATACTTGTTACTTTATCTGCTTTAATTGGTATTTTACAAGATTATGCCCAATATGGCTTAGGATGCTTTAACAAGACTTGAATACCCAGCTTTGCCTAGTTAAACTTAGTTCTAAGAGAACGTTCCTTGCAGTAACAATTTGCGGTCGATGGGTTGATGCGTGCACATCACGCCAAGAAACGTCCAGTGACAACTAGTTAAACTGTTCCATAAACTTGACGCGTTAGAGCTGAATGCGTGCAAGCTGCACAAACGTCTTGGAGCTGGCGACTAGGACGTGTTTTGGTAAGCTTAGGGTGTTAAATAACTATCGTTATTGCCTTCCGTATTTCGTTAAGCTACTTAGTTCTAGTTTTCAGGAACCAGGAAATTACCTTGTAGGAGTTTCAGCATTATTTGTTTTCCTAGTTTGAGTTTAGATTAGTTTCCTAGTTTTGTTTATTTTTGTTATTCTAAGTGTGTTACCTAGCTTAATTAGCTTGTTTGAGGTATAAATAGGGGTCAATTGTAATCGTTTTACACATACTAGAGATCAATGAAAATCGAAATTACTTCTTAAAGAGTTCTCTTTATGAGTTCCTAAACTGATTTAAGTTTTTTATTTCTTTTTAATTTTTTGTGAGTTCTTAATTTTATTTTATTTTTGATAATAAAAATAACTTTTTTAAGGAGAGAAAGGATACATATCGAGAATAAGCCATTCGGTGAGTTCTAAAATTTTTGTTTTCCTTTGTCGCTCGAATGCCATATTTCCCTCATTTCTTAATAAGTTATAGTGAATTAGACCTTTGGTTTGATCTCTAACTGTGTGGCCTAGCCTTAGTGAATTAAGTTTTTATTTTTTTAGACAAGTTGTCAATCTCCTTTTACAAGCACATCACAAACAACTCTTTCATTTAGTTCGTTATTTCCGCTACACCCAAATGTATTAAGTTATGCATCATGGGCTCTCCTGCCACATCAGCAATAAAGTTATCATTGGGTTACCATGACCATATGTCTACCATGTTACTCTTCTCCTCTATAGTTGCTTTCCAATTCTCTCACCAACTCATCCTTTAGTTCCCTCCTCTACCATCCTCAAACTCGATGAGCTTTTTTCTTCCTTTTACCACATAAGATGCTAATTGATACACTACAGTTTTCCATAAAAAGGAACTACTTAAGATTGAGGAATTTAACTTTCTTCTCAGACAAGGAGAGATGGAGACAAATTCAGTACAGTAAACATTACTCCAGTGGCACAAATCCTTTGTCACTCACTGCTCACAAATGACACATAAACTTGATATGAATAGCTCTTTTTGTGATAATTGGCATTGAGTAAAAAGTCAGGACATCTATTCAGGTCAGCTTCTTGACCACCATCTATCCACATAACACAATATGAAGCTTTGAGGTGCTTCAAGTAAAAGGTTTTCTTTAATTCTCTGCAATTTGACTAGTAATTGGTGATAGTGTATTATTTCCAAAAAGCAAGATGCTTCTCACACTTGTAAAGAATCATAAGCAGGAATGCAGGATTCTCAAACTCGTTCGGGATTATAGAATTAACACATAAAGAAAAAGCTAAACGGATATTTGAATGTGGTGACAGGGGAGGAGTCTCATAATACTTATTGGCTTCATTTAGTGTTTGAACACAATGCCAATCATCATCACCATCTTCTGCCCATATCTGTAGAAACAAAGGCAAATCATGCCTCATTAGTCAGGTTTTGTACTAAATCCTGAATTTAAAACAATCATATAGAGACATCAGTTAGACAGAGAAATTTCATAAAGTTAATAGTTTGTACCTTGATCGAATTATCATAGCTACAAGAAAACAACAAATCCATTGAAGGATGCCACTGGACCATTTTTACATCCTGTGAGTGGCCTTGCAGTACCGAGACACAGTCAAAATCATCTCTAGCTTCAACTTCCCATATCCAAACAGATTTATCTCGGCCGCATGTTGCAATTAAAGTACCAGCTGCATTCCAAGACACACTTTTCACTTCGTTCTCATGACCCTGCAGACATTATAAACCAATTTCCTTATAAAGTAGAATTTAGAACACTGAAGATCAAATTTGGATTAAGAAGACAGCTATCTATATTCAATACACGTCTTCCCCTCTTTGGCATTTGATAACTGAGCGTAGAGAGGAGGGCCTAGGTATAAACCTAAAAAATACCCTATTCTGAAGGTGATGCAGGACCAAAGGACCAAGCATTAACCTACTACATGAGATGACTATCCCCGATCATATGAAGTACAAGCAAGAAAAGCTTTGCCCAGATTCTAATACAACCATCTCATGATATGCATTTATATAGGGATAAGAAATCAACAAATGTTGGCTCAGAATACAAAGGTAAAACAACTGTTCCGGCACCAAAATCAATAAAGGAAGTGTCTACCTCCAAAGTGGAGATACACTCAAAATCACCCCCAATGTTCTCCCAGATAGCAGTAGTAGCATCAAAACTTGCAGTGGCCAACATTTTCCCGGAAGGTGACCAGGTGCATGATCTGATCGTCCTTGTATGTGTTTCATCTAGAACTGCCTGAACAATCCACAGTGTCAATACCATATACATCCATCTCTATAGCTGAGTATTCCAGCAAAAGCAAAACAGAATTAGAGCATATTTACTATCCAGAATAACCACCAATCGTTTTTGAAAAATTAGAACAAAAAAGCAACAATTACACAACAGCCACAGTTTAGACGTTCACTACAACGAGTGTGCCTATTTAGTAACTGGGGTAAATTAGTGTTACTTTGATAATCCCAAATCCTTAAGGCTGAGAAATGCTAGCAATGGTCTAAATAGATTCAGAAGACCAATCAATTACATACAAATCATAATGGAGCGTTAGAATGTTTTCTATTAGCTTTTGACTAATCTCCTTCCATTAAAACACTCGTCGTAATTCCTCTACTTGCTCAAATTACGATTTGCACATCTACAGTGACAATCCATTGTTGCTGACAGTAACCTGCTGATGATGAAGTTCAACACTAGATAGATGGCTAAAACCCAATAACAGAGAATTGCCATAAGCAAACTTAATGAATAACTACAATACAATTAGCATTAGACAAGCTTTAGCAGTCAGACTTTCACTAAGATTGAAATTCACATGAGCCCCATTCAATCAAAAAAATAAAAAAACTGTTCCCCTTTTTCCGGAACTGGGGTGATTACTATCACCAGCCTTGAACTGCCCACAAAGCCGTCACCACTCAACGGCAAAAATACAATCTTTGAAAAAAGAAAAAAAAAATCCCATAAAACTCGAAATATTGAACAATTGCATTAACCAAAAATAAAAAAATAAAGACCAAATTAATCTAATCAGCTTAGCAGTTTTTCAGCTACCCAGTTGCATTTTTCACTAATAGTGGACAGAACAGCAAAAAAAAAAAAATCTCTAATAGCAAAAAAAAAAAAAAAAAAAAATCTAAAATTCTAAAGAGTAGAATTAACCCAATAGCACAAATATTGAATTGAAGACCAAAATGAATCAAATCAGGTCGTTAGTTTTACAGCAACCCAGTTGAATTCTTGAACTAGTTCAGTAGTTGCAACATGAAAATCGAACTAAACCCAGAAAAAAAGAGAGAGAAAGAAAGGACCTTGCAGTGAAAAGAACCAGAACCGGAACCGGAAAGAGACTGTTCCCAGATTCTAACGGTCTTGTCGCCGCTACAAGAGGCGAGAACGGCGGGGACACCGGCGTGTCCGGTAGCCGGGTTCCAAGCGAGACCCCAAACGCGATCTGTGTGGCCTTCGAGAGTGTGAAGGAGTCTTAGCTCTTTCTCTTTCGTGTCGTCGAATGATTCCATTGCTTTGATTTTTGATTTTTGATTTTTGATTTTTGATGATTTGTTGTTTGAGGAAGATGATGATGATGAAGTTAGAGTGATTTTAGGAGGGTTTTCTGATCGCAGGGAAGGGAGGGTTTTAGGTTTTTCTTTTTCTCTCTCTCCAATGTATTACTGAAGAAAACGCCACCAGCCACACGCCTCTAGCCCACAACTCACAATCTTTCCCCCCTCTCTCGGCTTGATAGGGCCCACTGGTTTATTTCAACTGGTATGAAAAAAGGAAGGACTTGTTCGAGATGGTTGTCGCTTGTCAGTTGTCAATAGTAGTTTTGAAAATATTTAAGTTAAACTAAAATAGGATAAGTGAAAATTAACACACCTCGAATGCACGAATGGATTGATGAGTGAATAGATCGCAACCCTAATAGAGTAATAAACTTTGTTTTCCTCGACTTTTTTTTTAAATAAAAATCAGAATCATTAAAAATAAAAATAAATATCAATGTAATCAACAAAGTCAGTAAAAATAAACAAAAAAAACAACAAAATCTCTCAAACTAGAATCAATCGAATTAACAAATAAATAGAATCAACAAAAATCATAATAAAAAAAAAATCTCTGTAGAATCAATTGAATTAACAAAATTCAGTCAAATCAACAAAAATTAGTTGTGATCAACAAAATCTCTTAGCAAAATTAATTGAATAAATAAAATCAACAAAATTAAGTAAAATAGACAAAAAAAAAAAGAAAAAAAAAAGCGGTAGAATTAACCAAAAAAAAAAATTTAAACTTTGGTGTCCTGATATTTCGGCTAATCATTAATTGGTTACTGTATTTTTCATATTTCAACTTGGTACCCAGTAAATTTCAAAACATTTTCACTTTAGTGCATTCCATCAAATCCGTTAAAAATTCCGTTAAAGTGGTGACGTGGCACCCATTAGGACGAGTCAATTATGTCTTTTCCACTCAAACTGACCACTACTCTCCCTCCTCTCCATTACTCTCCCTCTCCTTCTCATTAGTTTCAGTGGAAAAGACATAATCAACCCACTCTAATGGGTGCCACATCACCACTTCTACAAAAATTTTGACGAACTTGACGGAATGCACTAAAGTGAAACAGTTTTGCAATTTATAGGGCACCAAAGTGGAAATATGAAAAATATAGGTAACTAATTAATGATTAACCAATATATCGAGCCACAAAAGTGTAATTCTTCCTAACAAGAGTCAGTAAAGTTCAACAAAAACCAACACTAAATGTCAACAAAAATAACATGTAGAGAACAAACCTTAATGCAAGGGAAATGATTAGGAATTTATTTGGTAGTATGATTTTCGCTTATGAATGAATAAGTGCATCAATAAATAGGTTTGAGCTCATTTTTGTGATTGCATTTGTTACCAAACAAGGAGATAAATTATCTCTTATTTAAAAATATTTTTCATCATGGTGTCTATATAGGCTCGGGACACCATGGACCATTTAATTTATTTATTTTTCGCGAATACAATTATAACTCACCTTTCAAGGGTGCAAGTTTCCTTCACAAAACTTTTGGACATAGTTTTTATGAAGGATTTATGTCCTGTCAGTCAACTAGCAATTAATTGGGATAATGATATATGAATATATTATTGAAATAGTAAATTCATACGATTTAGTAATCAATATATTTAGCTAGAAACCGCTATTGATTAATGACCCAATTGGTTATTGGGTCATAGCTAACTTCGTTATGAACCTAATGGGTCACACATAAGTTAAGGAATTGATCTAGTGGAACTTGGTTGGGCTTAGAGCTCGGAGAGGAGAACTAGACACGGCCCATGAGGACCGTGTCCAATGCTT
>BSSO01000147.1:0-44512 GCA_030267885.1 Mesembryanthemum crystallinum | reverse complement strand
GGCAGGTGTGGAGTTTAAGAGAAAGGTACCCATCACAACATTGTTCTCTACATCAGCCTGCACCTGGTTCATCACAAAAATCCAACCACTGCTAGTCTTGTTCTGATTCGACCCCTGCTGATTACCCACCACTGATCTGTTACCCTGCTGATTGCCCCAGTTGTGGCCTGATTGGTGCGATTCTGACTGCTGAACCCTTGGTTGTGGTTATTCTTCCACTGACCCCCATTTCCTTTCTTTGGATACTCGAAAGCTCGATGTCCCTTCTCACTACAATCGTAGCAAGTGACCAAGTTTCCATCACAATCTACCCCTGGGTGGTTCTGACTACACCTCTTGCAGTAGTAGCTACGTACCCTCTGTCCCCCATTATTTTTCTGGTATCTTTGCCCACCATTGTTACATTGGTTGTTCCCACTGTTGTTGTTTCTTTGTCCACCTCCCTGATAGTTCTAGCCTTGGTTTCCTCCTCGAAATCGCCCCTTTTTCTCATTTCCCTGTGGAGCATCGTCCACCTTTCTCTTATTCTCTCCTCTTATCTCACGATTCTTCTGGATGCAGGCCAAGTTTGCTGCACAATTGTACACTTCCTAAAAGGTGTCAAAAGTTGCTCCATCAAAAGCTTCTTGAATGTGGAATAAGAGACCATTTGAGAATTTGCGAGCCCGTGCCTTCTCATCTGGCACCAGTTACAGAGCAAATCGTGCTAGATCAGTGAACTTGACTGCGTACTCTTGTATAGTCATTCGACCTTGGTAAAGGTGCAAGAATTCATCATATTTCTGTTGTTTCAGATAATCAGGATAGAATTTCCCTCTACGCGAATTCTTGAAAGTTTCCCAACCAAATCCTTCCATAGCTCTCAATGCTGCCTCATTGAGAGTCCACCAAGCATTCGCCTCTTTCTTCAAATAGTAGGTAGCAGCTTCAATCTTTTGGGCATCTAGACATCCCATTGCATCGAAGAGCTTATCCATATCCCTAGTCCAATTTTCCAACACTGTAGGGTCTTCTTGCCCGTCATATGTCAGTGGGTTGTGAGAGGAAATCTTCTTGAAGATTGACGCTTGGTTCCTCTCTTCTGCAGCAGCGTCCCGAGCCTCTTCCTCTGTAGTAAGGCAGCAACTGTGGCTTGGCTTTGGACTAATTGTTGGAGCAACAGATTGTTATCTATTGGGGGGTTGGCCATTCTAGCACGGTTTCTAGTTCGGCGATAGGGAGTAACAACAGGTGGCATTCAAGACCTACATTAATTAAACGGCGTTAATTATCTACTCGCAACAGTTGTGTAAATAACACAAGTCCTCATTGAGGCCAAGTCATTGGCTCTGCAAATAAGGATACCACACATTCTCCAACATCATTGACTCTATGTTTCATACAGCCGAGTCGAGTTCCATTTCACATTGCATGTGCAATATTATAAAAGAACAATAATCAAATCAAGTAATCATTTAGATTAAATAACTATTCAAGGTAATATTCACCAAAACAATATGTACAAACAGCTAAATAAATAACCCATCAAATTCACAATCCAAAAATTCACTAATAAATTCTAAGTTAAGCTTTACATAGCCTACTCAAAATCTAATCATGCACGGAGTCGTTATCACTATTCTCATCGACTATTGGGTCTGGGTTAATGACTTCTGATATCGGCTCCTCCTCCATATCTAAGTCTTCATCCCCCGCTAGATCAGAATCCTCCTCCATGTCAAAGTCCTCGTCATCCATCTCTGGCTCTATCTCATCAAATCCAAAGCCCCACCCTTCATTATCGTCCCCTATATTTGGGTCAGCCCAAATGTTGGGAACGATGCCCTGGCCTATCTCTATCGGGTGGTCCTCGGGCGCTAGATAATCTTCTGCAGGGGGACCCTCCTCGGGGTCCTCTTCCCCTAATGGTTCCTCCTCTGGATCCTCTTACGGGTCTTCTTCCAGATCCTCCTTCGATTCCTCTTCCGAATCCTCTTCCGGATCCTCCTCCGGGTCCTCTGCCGGATCCTCTTCCGTATCCTCTTTCGCATCCTCCTCCAGATCTTCCTCATCCATGGGTTGTTCTCCGTGCTGTACGGGAAGAATGGGTTCGAGGGTTGGCATCTCGTCATCGACACCATCGTTGTGCTGAAGGGGTTGGGCGGCCACGTCCCCCTTGAGTGGAGGTGGTGCGATCTCAGCTGGGTTTCCATCATTGTTGCCGCCATCACCTTGGGGTGCCATGTCCCGAGCTGGGGCTTGCTCGCCATCTCGTCTATCCTCATGGATCTCGGGTGGTAGCGGAGCATGCTCAGCCTGCCACTCTAATGCTCGATTCCTAATGGTCCGTAAGCTATGGTTCCATACATGGCCGTGATCAAACTCAGACTCTCACTCTTTCATCAAGATTGAGTGGAATCATAAATCGTTGTGTCCAAATGACTGTAGGAACCAATACGCTTGAGTTGGGCCACTACGAACAGTTGATCTAGCCCCACTAGTAAAATTATGAAAATCAAAGCAGCGAAGAGAACGCTCGATAATCTAAGGAAATTCCCTAGGATAATTAGCTCTGATGGCCAAGGTAGTCTCTCTCGAGTCTAGCTCGTGACGCCATGACGAAGAAACCGGAAGCTCAGAGCCGGAAAATTGTGCAATCACCGGTAACTGATCCTAAAGCTGATGCCGGATCGAAGGTCATTCGTAATCTCACTTTTGATCTTGATGCAACTGTGATTCAAAAAGAGATTGAGAACAGCTTGAAGAAGATGGTTGAACAGCAACAGCATGACTCAGGCCCAGCGAAACAACTCACACCTCAAGAACAACTTAATCAATGGCTTTCAGTGCTCCATTCGAATTCGAATCGGAGGAAATCTTGGGCAGAAGAAGTGGAGGAGCAAGAGGAAATGGAGCAACGTTCTAGTCAGTCAGGTAATTCGCACTCTGACAATGCTTGGGATGATTTTGATGTCTCAAAATTTGAAGAACTCTTGTCATAAATTGGACTTTGTCAAACCAATTAAAAAGGGGGATAATATTGTGTGCAAAATTGATAGAGAGGATATTGAGCCTGAACTGGAATACTGGGAATCAGTTGTAATATGTTACGTTTTGGGGGCAAACTCCCCTACTGCTGTGATTGAAGGGTATATTAAAAGAATCTGGGGGTCTCATGGAATAGATAAGATTGTAAGAATGCGAAATGGGAAATTTGTTGTTCGATTTGACTCTATTATTGGTAGAGATGAAGTGCTTGAGCTTGGTATCAATCATTTTGACAAGAAGCCTGTCATTGTTAAACCCTGGTCAATGGATGGGCTAATGAACTCAGATTTGAAGTCTATACCTATATGGGTTCAGCTCACAGGCATGGAAATATGGTATTGGGGCCAGAAATCATTGAGTACAATTGCTAGCCTAATAAGCACTCCCATAATGACAGATAAGCTGACTGAACAGAAGAGCAGGCTAAGTTATGCAAGAATTTTAGTAGATATTGATGTTGGAAAAGATCTACCAGATCATATCTACTTTGAAGACGAAAATGGAGACCTGATAGAGCAAAATGCATGTGTACTATGAGTGGAGACCTGTGAAGTGTGGTTTCTGCTCTAATTTTGGCCATGAAGAAAGTGTTTGTAGGAAGAAGTTGGGTAAGAGAGAATGGAAAGAAAAAGAACCAATAGTCCCCCCAGATACTGCAATCACTAACAATGCAGGCATTGAACTGGAACATACCTCAATGCAGAATGAGGGAAACAAAATAAGCACAGATGCAACTATAGAAGCAAATAGCAAAGCAACTAATACTTGGCAGTAGGTCAAGGCAAACAAGAGAGTTCCTACTCTACATGAGACTACTGTTGACACTAATAACTCTTTTACTGCACACCGCATTGAATCCGAGCCTCAGGAAAAGATTGCAAGTGATATACAGGACAAGAAGAATGAAGCTACACAGAATAAGGTTAATGGAGACAATAATGGGGACACAGGTATCAAACTTCACCCCAATGAACATGGATAGTATAATGTCATGGAATGTGAGGGGTTTGAATGCCCCTAATAAGCAAAAGGATGTATATGCCTTTTTTCATAGGAATAAAGTTGGTTTCTGTGGTCTGCTTGAGACCAAAATTAAACATAAAAATCTACAAAAATGTCATTCTAGATACTTTGCGGCCTTTGATCAGTTTATGAATCACAACTCCCACCATAATGGGAGAATATGAGTGTTATGGAGACCTGAGTTCTTCAAAGTTGAGATTGTTTCTGAAAGTGCTCAATTCGTTCATAGCAAAGTACATCATTTTGCCAGCAACACTATGTTTTATGCATCGTTTATATATGCATATAATGGTGTAATGGAAAGGAAGAATCTATGGAGTGAGATTGAGGAAATTAGTGGTAATATGTCTTGTCCTTGGATTTTCATGGGGGATTTTAATAGTCTGCTGAAAGCTGAAGATGGAAGTGGTGGTGGCCAGTGTCTATAACTGATATTGTAAATTTTAAGACCTGCATTGAGAATTTTCATATTCAAGATGTTCCTTGGACTGGATGTAGATATACTTGGAATAATAAACAGGAGGGTTGCTTAAGAGTAGCCTCAAAGCTTGACAGAGTACTCTCCAATGAGGAATGGATTGAGAGCACAAACTCACATGTTCTCTTCCATACAGAAGATGTCTCAGACCACTCCCCAGCCATCCTTTGATTCTACCATGCTAGAGTCAAAGGGAGTCCATTTAAATCTTTTAACATGTGGGCTGACAATGATGATTTCCTTACTCTGGTTGATACACACTGGCATTGTGAAGTTACAGGTGCTCCAATGTATACAGTGATGCAGAAACTCAAGTCACTTAAAAAACCACTAAAGCAACTCAACAAAAGGGTCTTCACTGATATTGAACAACAAGCTCAATGGGCAAGGAAGACTCTGAATGAGGCCCAAGCTAAACTGCAACAGAATCCCCAATGTGTGTATGCACAACAAGCAATTGAAGCTGCAACATCTGCTTATCAAGAAGCTGCCAAGTGTGATGAGTCTTTCCTACTGCAGAAAAGCAAGGCTAGCTGGATTAAACTAGGGGATCAGAACACTAAATATTTCCACTCAATTCTTAAAGCTAGAAGAGCTATGAATAGAGTGGTCACAATACAAAGTAATGATGGTATCTGGCTGTATGATCAAGATCTTATTGCTGATCAATTTGTTGAATTCTACAAAGGGATGCTAGGGGAGTCAGTGAAGGAGAGAACACCAGCACATGCTCATGTTATTGCACCAGGGCCTACACTTAATACAAAACAGAAGCTCCACCTTCTCCAACCATTCACTAAAGAGGATGTTAGAAGAGCAATTTTCTCAATTCCAGCCACGAAAAGCCCTAGGCCAGATGGTTTTAGAAGTGGTTTCTTCCATAAAACTTGGTGCATTATTGGAGATGAGGTATGCAATGCCATATTAAGTTTTTTCCATAGTGGTAGAATGCTGAAATCTGTTAATTCTACTGTAATCTCTCTTGTACCTAAAGTTCCTAATCCCTCTTCTCCTAGTGATTATAGGCCTATAGCATGTTGTAATACCTTGTATAAGGTGATTTCCAAAATGTTATGCCATAGACATGCTGCAGTCCTTCCACGTATCATTGACAGAAACCAAGGAGCATTTGTTCAAGGGAGGTCGATAGTGCACAACATCTTAATAACTCAAGATCTCATCAGACTATACAATAGAAGAGTTAATGTGTCCCCCAGATGTCTTATCAAGATTGATTTGCGTAAAGCTTATGACACTATCCATTGGGAGGCTGTGGAGGAGATAATGTTGAAGATGGGCTTTCCAGTCAAATTTTGCAACTGGATCAAAGAGTGTATTACAACAACAAACTTTACACTGTTTATAAATGGGGAGCACAGAGGATACTTCCAAGGAGGGAGAGGCTTGTGCCAGGGGGACCCTATTTCCCCCCTTCTCTTTGTTATAGTCATGGAATACTTGACAAGAACGCTCAAAACAGTCAGTGAACTTGGAGATTTCAGATTCCATCCTCTCTGCAAAACACAAAAACTCACTAACTTGTGTTTTGCAGATGACTTAATTGTATTCTGCAAAGGGCAACTAGCTTCAGTTACCAGAATCAATGAGGCTTTTACTCACTTTTCTAAAGTATCAGGCCTTGTTGCTAACAGCTCTAAATCACAGATCTATATAAATGGAGTTGCACAAGCAGTTAGACAAGGGATATTGCAGCTCACAGGTTTTACTGAAGGGCAATTCCCTATGAGATACTTGGGGATGCCACTGTCCCCAACAAGATGGAATCAAGTGGAATGTCAATTTTTAATTGATAAAATTGTGGCAAGAATTAAAACTTGGAGCTCGAGGCACTTGTCTTATAGTGGGAGATGCCAGTTAATCAATTCTGTTTTGCTATCCATGCACTGCTACTGGGCATCCATATTTCTGCTACCTCAAAGTGTCATCAAGAAGATAGAACAGATATGCAGGGAATTCTTATGGGGTTCCAATGAAAATCACAAGAAAATCCCACTTATGGGTGAGCATTAAGGACACAATCTGCAACAGGAAGAAACAAGGAGGATTGAGCATTAAGGACTGCTTGGCATGGAATAAAGCAGCTATAGGCAAGCTCGTGTGGGCTATTGCGCTAAAGGAAGATCACTTATGGGTGAAATGGATTGATGGCCTGTATATGAAGGGGGAAAATCTATGGGATGTAATTATTCCTCAAGACTGCAGTTGGTATTTCAAGAAACTCATTGAGCTTAGAGGTGAGCTCAACAAACCGGAATGGATGAACTACAGCAAATGTTACACGGTGGCAGAGGGTTACTCATGGCTGAAATCTAAAGGCTCTGACTGGGAAGTTGCAGCAAGTGTATGGGGAAGATTTAACATTCCGAAACATTCTTTTACATTCTGGTTGACATGTCATGGCAGGTTGCTTACTAAAGATAGGCTAACCCATCTCAACATTCCCAATGATGGCAAATGTATACTCTGTGGCAGCATGGATGAGACAATCCCTCATCTCTTCTTTGAATGCCCTTGGTCTCATGAATTACTAAAACTAAACCAGAGCTGGTCAAACCTTAACATACCATCTCATATGCCGGCATGGAGACACTGGATGACGAGGAGAAGAAGATTCAGTAAATGCAAGAAGTTGATCTTATATGCGTGCATTGCAGCCACCATCTATCACATATGGATGGAAAGGAATCAAAGATTGTTCCAACAGAAACAACTATCCCCTGAAGACAGATTCAAGACAATGAAATGGGAATTGCAGACTAGAATAGCTAATTGTAGATCTAAGAAGCTTAGTAATACAGACTGTGTTTATGTAGCCAAACTTTGTAATAATTATAGATTATTTGAGGCTTGGGAAGATCAAGAGAGATACCCTTCCTAGAAGGTGAGCTCTCTCTTCCCTCCCTTAGGTGTATCTAACGTTGGCTTGTTTGGTATAAAATCACATTGATTTCAACCAAAAAAAAAAAAAGAAAAAAAGAAAAAAAGATAGAACGCTCGATGTGAAGATCCAAAGGTATTTGGTATTCCCACCACAAATTTCTCGGGTCTCTAGGTACGCCTTTCTGAAACAAAATAAAATAACAAAATTTAGTACCCACTTAAGTTCTTCAAATATCCCACTTAAATACTAACCACGCTCAACGAACTTTAATAAATTTCTTTTTTGGGAAATTCCACTTGGTACCCCTGTGGTTTTGACTTTTCCAATTGGTACCCAAAACATTTTTGCTATTCCAGATGGNATTAGTATTGGATTAAACCTAGGCTCTGATACCACTTTGTAACACCCCCAAAATTTTCCACTCTTTTTAGAAATATTGCAGCGGTAACACCCTTGGGATTTTCAAGTATTTTTCCGCTGCAATATTTCTAAAAAGAGTGGAAAATTTTGGGGGTGTTACAGTAATAGTACCACTTTCTAACTTATTGCACCACTTTTATTGCTATCAATAATACTTTTGTGGCTACTAGTACCACTTTTCTGGCTTCGGATACCACTTTTCGTGCCCCCAATACCACTTTTTGTCATGCCCGATATTACATCTATGTGCTCATTGTACCACTTTTCGCACTCGCGGTACCACTTTTCGCACCCGCAGTACCACTTTCTATTACTCCTACTACCACCTTTTGTGCTCCCTTCAGATACCAGTTCACTTTTCAAACCACTTTCATTATTCTTAATACCACTCTTATTATTACCATTAGCATTCTTCAGGCATACATTACCACTTTTGTTGCTACCAGTATCACTTTTGTACCTACAACTTTTTATTTGAATGTCATTTTCAGAGGTATGTAACTTATTATTCAATAAGTACCAAGTTTAAACCTAGAAGTACCACTGATTATTTATAGAGCACCACTTGTATATTGTGCAAATAATTAAACTAAGGTAGAGATTCCAAAAAGTAAATTAAACTAAATACAAGATAAAAATTGTGAGAGTGTGGATGGCCATATATGCTTTGATCATGATCGAGATCTTCACAAAAATGATTAGATTTGGCCAACCCAACTTTACCTTTTTTTACTTCTATTCACCACGTTTCACTAGCAGGTAAAAATGTGGAAGGATAATGAACATTTAAGCATGTGAAATAAAACAAGTTTTCAGATCTACAATGATCAACGAGAAGACAATGTAAGAATGGACGCAATTCGCAACTAAAACCATTAAAACCCTGACTAGAGCTTGTATTGCAGAGTGACAATGGCGACCTTGCCATCGGAAATAGTCGCCAAAATCATCTATGGATTACCAGTTATACCTCATATTCGCTTCAAATAATCCATCTCCAAATCAAAAACCAAAATTTCATCAAACTATATCACGATCAAACCTCTCAAATCAAACGCATTTTGTCATCTTGTCATTGCCTTCTTTTCTCTCTCCTCCGCTAAACTCAAATGCCTCTCATTTTCCTATTTTCCAAACTTGACGATCACTTTCTCAAATACTAGTAGTAGTAGTTAATTATGAGGAACAACTGCAAATCGCAAAGAGCATATGAAATCCGCTGGACACAGGAGAAATAAATGACGAACCAACGGAAAAACAAGAGCATCAAAATGATAGAAAAGAGGAAAATTAGTGGTCCCCGGATGATGTGTCTAGGCACCTCACATAAGCTCTTAAAAAGTCAGACTCGTTTGAGTATTTTTTATTGGTTGATGTATGTATACAGTTTCCTCTAAAATGGCAATGTAAGAATACATCATTTAAGTTGAGTGGATGGATAGGCCACGATCGAGAGAGGGCAAGGTTGAGAACCGTGCAGATCGTGGTTGGTTTGACCACAACTGAATGTCTCCATCACAATCAATACCGGGGCCCTAACTCCTGTGATGAGTGAGCGGCCTAAGGGGGCTGCACGCGTGTAGGTGGCGCGGGGTGATAGAGAGTTGTGAGGGGGCCGATGTGAGCTGGGGTTCTGGCGGTAGGTGAGGTTGAGCGCTGCCGACGGCATCTATGGGGTGAAAAGGAAGCAGGTTCGGGTGGGGTTGTGGTGTAATGAAGAAATAAGGAGAGCTGCTAGTATCAATTTGAAGGAGAAAGGATAGGTTGCATTGTTAGGATTCAGGGAGTTGCTGCTTCCCCCCTCCCCCCAAGATGGAGAAGATGACGGTTAGGAGAGAGAGAGAGTGAGGAGAATGAGGATGAAGATGAAGAGGAAGAGGTTGTTAGGAGAGAGCATTTTCGTCTTTTCCTATGCCCATCTAACGACAATTTAACGGAAGTCAAGGGTCAGGGGTGCGGTGTACAATACTTTCCGTTCCAGGGGTACGGTGTGCATGGAGCTTTAAAAAAGGACGCCTCATTCATCACCTTAAACCTCAAGGGTACAATGTGTAATTTCCCTTATTTTCTTTTAACCGAACTTAACTTAACTTGATCAAGGGTGTTCACTTAAAAAAAAATAAATTGGCAATTCGGGGCATTTTCAATCAACAAAAACAACAACGACGACGACGCCGATACAGTAAAAATCATGCCGAGGACAAGATTTGGGGAGTTTCAGATATACGCAGCCTTATCTCTAACAAGTATAGAGACATTTTCAATAAACAAATAAAATAAAATACACCACCATGAACCTTGCATTGTTTAAATTTGTTCTTTTACAAAAATGAATTGGCAATATTTCTCCTCATCTCCTCATTTTATTCCCCCACTTTCTAAAAAAAACTATAGAGTACAAAAAATAAAGGGATATTACACACTGTACCCCTTTAGTTTAGGATGTTGCATGAGGTGCCTTATTTTTTAGTTTGCTGCACATCGTATCCCTCAAACCAAACGTATTATACACCGTATACATAACCCCTAACTTTTGTTAGATTGTCGTTAAACAGACATGTGAAAAAGACTAAAATGCCCTCCTTACCCCATCCCCACCTTATGCAATGCCCAAACCACAGGTACGATGTGTAATATCAAAATAAAAAAAAAAAAAAAATTAAAAAATACACCACCGGGAAAGCGGCATTATCCTGAAAAAAAAAATAAAAAAATGGCAATCTTTTTCCCTCCTTAATTTCATTTCCCCCCAGTTTCTCTCTCCTCCAGTAAATCATCATCGCCATGAACATGCTCCTCCTCCCTCCACCTCTCCCCACCACCCGCTTCCCTGCCTTCCACTTTCTCTCTCCTCCCACTCTCTCTCTCCACCATCACCACCACCACCACCGCTTTCTCTCTCCTCCACCTCCCTTCTCTTCCGCCGCCGCTGCGACCACCACCGCCTCCGGTTCAACCTCCCAATTATCCGACACCGAAGTGCAAGACGACGTCGTGTTATCAACTCCTTTCCATAATCACCGCTACGACTTCACCCCTCTCATCGACTACCTCTCCACCACTACCACCACCGAGTCCGACTCACCTCCCGACTCGCTCGACTCGGCCGAGCTCCAACTCGCCGAGTCATACCGAGCCGTGCCGAGTCACTACTGGCACTCGCTCCTCAAATCTCTCTCCTCATCCCCAACCTCCATTGGCACCGCTTATGCTGTTGTCAAGTGGTTGCAAAGGCATAATCTCTGCTTCTCGTATGAACTCCTCTACTCGATTCTCATTCACGCTTTGGGAAAATCTGAGAAGCTTTATGAGGCGTTTTTGCTCTCTCAGAGTCAGAAATTGACGCCATTAACTTACAATGCCCTAATTGGAGCTTGTGCTAGGAATGATGATCTTGAGAAAGCGCTCAATTTGATGTCTAGGATGCGCCAAGATGGGTATCCTCCCGATTTTGTGAATTATAGCTTGATTGTTCAGTCGATTACGAGGGTTAATAAAGGGGATTCGTCGGTTTTGGTTAAATTGTATGAGGATATTGAGTGTGATAGGATTGAACTTGATGCTCAGCTTTTGAATGATATGATTGTAGGGTTTGCGAAAGCTGGGGATGTTGATAGGGCTTTGTATTTCTTAGCTGTTGTTCAAGGGAATGGGTTGAGTCCAAAGACTGCTACGTTGTTATCGGTTATTTCGGCGTTGGGGAATTTGGGGAGAGCTGAGGAGGCTGAGGCTGTGTTTGAGGAGCTTAAGGAAGGTGGGTTGAAGCCTAGGACTCGGGCTTATAATGCGGTTTTGAAGGCGTATGTGAAGGCTGGCATGTTGAGAGATGCGGAGTCGATTGTGGGGGAGATGGAGAGGATTGGGGTTTTGCCCGATGAGCACACATATAGTCTGCTGATTGATGCTTATGCAAATGCAGGGAGGTGGGAGAGTGCAAGGATTGTGTTGAAAGAAATGGAGGCTAGCAATGTGCAGCCAAATTCGTATGTGTTTAGTAGGATATTAGCTGGTTATAGAGATAAAGGGGATTGGCAAAAGTCGTTTCAGGTTTTGAGGGAGATGAAGAATATTGGTGTACAGCCTGATAGACATTTCTATAATGTGATGATTGATGCTTTTGGGAAGTATAAGTGTCTTGATTATGCCATGGACACCTTCGAGAAGATGAAATTGGAGGGAATTGAACCGGATAATTGTACGTGGAACACATTGATTGATTGCCATTGCAAGTGTGGACGACATGATAAGGCGGAGGAGTTGTTTGACGAGATGAAAAAAAGTGGCTGTGTGCCCTGTACTACGACATATAATATTATGATCAACTGTTATGGCGAGCTGGAAAAGTTGGATCAGGTCAAGAGCTTGTTAGGAGACATGCAAGGTCAGGGGTTGTTGCCAAATGTCGTGACATATACGACTCTAGTTGATATATATGGCCAGTCGGGGAGATTCAATGATGCGATTGAGTGCCTAGAGGTCATGAAGTCTGGTGGATTGAAACCTTCCGAGACTATGTACAACGCATTGATCAATGCCTATGCTCAAAGGGTATGTTCTTCTATTGATATAGACAACCAAATCGGTCCATATGTTTATGGCTACGTACATGAGAAGTTTGCTTTTCATTTATAATTGCTTATTTATGCAAATTTGCAAGTACACCAGCCTCTTGCATATTGGAAAGAGCTACAATGCATATAGTTTTATCTTAGGGTCAGTCTATTGTGGCAGTGGGACGGAATTTGCTTGGGTGGAAGGTTGTAATAAACCAATACCCCTTCCACTGGCCAATCCATGTTTTGCTGTAGTTAGTTGATACCATAAGTCATTTGAACATGCATTTATGAACTATCTTTCTCGAATGACAGGGTTTATCGGACCAAGCAGTTAATGCATTTAGACTCATGAGAGCAGATGGCCTGAAGCCAAGTATATTAGCTCTCAATTCGTTGATTAATGCATTTGGTGAGGACAGAAGGGATGCTGACGCCTTTGCTGTGTTACAGTATATGAAAGCAAATGTAAGTTGTGGCTTTTGTGTTCTAGTTATTCAGACTACATGAAATATCTCGCTGATCAGCTCATTCTGCTACTAAGTCATTCCGTTGTTTATAAATGCAGGACTTGAAACCAGATGTAGTTACTTTTACAACACTTATGAAAGCTTTAATTCGTGTTGAAAAGTTTGATAAGGTATGAATTTATCATGTTGATATGCATCTTCAATACAATTCTAGTGCTAAGGCAATTCTGTCTATCCATCCTCCTTCCCAAATTCCTTCTGATTTTTGAGTTGCTGCTAGATATCTGGTTTTGTCTCATTATAAGTCCCCATGGGAGTTGACATTGGCTGGCATTTGCTTGGAAAAATATGTTGGCTATGATGAAATCTGTTAATCCCTTCTAGTGATATTAACTACAAGTTGAACTATGAAAGGGAATGTTATCAACCTTTTCTGTCCTTTTTGTTTGGATGTGTTATTTCTGCCAATAATAAGTGTATATGAAGCTTGTATTTCAGCTTATTTTATACAACTTGATCAAGTACTAAGCTTTTCAAAACTTCAGGTTCCACCTGTGTATGAAGACATGATATTGTCTGGGTGCACCCCAGATAGAAAAGCTAGATCAATGTTGCGATCAGCTCTGAAATACATGAAGCGGATGCTGAAATCATAGTTACTATGATTCTACTTCCTCTCCTATAGCCCAAGCTGATGATCTCCAATGACTTATTTGTTGTTTATGTTGGGGTAAGCCATCTGTATCTATACATCTCTGTGTTGTATCATCTACAAAGAAACCAGTGTGGATCTCACCTAGGTCTAGGCCTCTAGGGAGATTGAGATATACATAGTTTTACAGCCATAGCTTGAGAAGAAGACAAGCTGTTCCCACAGAGACCAACAACAACAACGACCCAGTATAAATCCTGCCGACGCAGGGTCTGGGGAGGTCCAGCCCTTAATGTTCTGTCATTGTCATCTCTAGGCCTGAACATGTTGTTTGAGTCTTGAGTAAGATTTTACTTTCTCGGACATCACTAGAAAGAGCAAGGATTAAAATAATAGTGAAGAAACAACTCTGTGGATCTCGGAGTTCTTGGCTTCCTTTGTTGATGGAAGATTTTCATGTTAATGTGTTGCACAAAAGTTGATAAGTAACACTTGATGAAAAGGAAGTTCCCACCTAAGGCTAATGTTAAAACAAAAGCGACAAAGTTCCCATCTGGAAGGTGCACATTTAAGCTGGCTGAAGAGAAAGGTTCATCTTTGAAGGCACCAGCAATAACGAAATTAAAGAAACCCATTGTTGACCCTCCTGTGGTTGGGGTCTAGGATGATGATGTACAAACCTGTACCTTTGAAAACACAAGATTCTTCAATGAAATGTTTGTTTCAATAACGTACCAAAAATTCTGAACTTTGTAGGGACTTAAACCCGGAAATGTTTCAAATCACACAGGAAACATGACGAATCAAAGCTTGTAGTCTGTTAAAAAGGATTACAGCTAAACATGTTCCTTTTGCATATCTCTGCAGGCGGCCCAAAGAGATTCTTGGTTGTGTATATTCACATGGAAACATTGATCAACAGCCTGAAAATCATGGACACTGAGCAGTGGGGTTGACAATCTAAGAATGACATTGCGAAATAAGTCAGAGAGAGAATAAGATCATCGTCCTAATCGCAGAACATGCATCTCTGAGATTAGCTTGTGGATGGATACCTGATTTGTGAAAATTATCATTCAGGGTCACTTTGTGTACATGTTTCAAGGTTTAATTACTTGTATAATTGATGTCAAATAGATACTATTTCCTTAAATTTTTGTACACTTCACAAGAAAGCTGCCTAACTTGATGTAATCCTTTATTTCCTTTTTGTTGTACTTAACTTGTATGCATAAATGTACTGTTTCAATAATAAAAAGAGCAGCAATTTTGCTCTGTATTACCTCAGCCTCTTGCCTTTTTAGTTTGGATAACATTTCAGAAATTATCCTAAAGAGTCGTTCACCAACGAATTCCTCATCGAAAGAATACATCCATACAAAATGTTGAGTAAGAGAGTGTCCCTTGTTCGCCACCTCAGTCTCTTGCTTGACCATCACTAATCTTTCTTCAATTGAGTGCAAGTCGTAAGGACAAATCCGCCTTTCTTTTACTGTAGCCATGATCTAGATTTACTTGTTCTAGGAAACTTTTGACAGTGATTTCTTAACTACTTCTCACCATTTGCATTAGCTAGGAAGCCATCAACTTGTTACAATCAAGCACTAACTTCAACAAGTAACCTATCTTTTATTTGGAGTATAAATTAATTATGACACCAATGATTAACCATAAGAAACCTCAATTTCTCCACCAAAATCATCAAGATTATAATATACAGAGGATCATGCCTTTTGTTGTTTTATGGTGATTGCAAATTGCGTAATACAGTATACATCCAGCCTACACCACCGCAGCAATTTGACAATTTTCCTCTTTTTCTCAATAAAAAAAATACAATCACAAATTATTGGATACAGGGGTGACTTGACACAACCATGATAGAAAAGTCACCCCTAAATTGACTAAAAGTCATCCCTAAATTGCAAAATATCACTACGGTTGCACAGCAGTGTTATAGCAATAGTACTTGGTAGATTAGAACAAAATTCGCAGTAAAAGATCCAATTTACAGAGATTCGAAAGATAGACAGAAACAGAACAAAACACTTAACATCTTTCCAGTATCTGAATCTCTCGCAATAATGTCGAAAATTCTAATCGAAATTCACATCCTACTAAATCGAAACAAAACAAAAACAAAAACAAAAACAAACGAGTAGAGTATATGAACAGAACAACTAACTCATGGAAGAAAAACCCTAAAAACGAAGAGGAGGTGGAGCATTGTAAGCGAAGAAGGGCCTTCCATTGCGGTGGTAATAGCAAGGATTCGAAGCGTAAGGGTCGCAGCCGCCATTGACGACATTGAGATTAACAGTGTTCTTCAATTTGTGAAATCCATTCTTGAAAACTCCAAATCCAAAGAGAAGACCAATCAAAATTACAAGCAAAATCAAGCAACTGCAGATCATGCAAACTTTACCCGGACAACAACACATCCTTCCTTGCCTTGCTCAAACAACTTCAAAATCGTCGATGAAGATGAAGATGAAGATGAAAGAAAGAAGCAGTAAAAGAGAAGAGTCGTTTGTACTTTGTAATTGGTGTTTGTTTTTGTAACGGATTTGGTGGCCTACAGAGTTAGTGGGTGGTTTTTCTGTCTTTCTTTTTCTCTCTCCTAATTCTCCTTTCTTCTGTATGGTGTTATTGTTATATATAGGCTACCTTGGTATCTAATCTTATCGGATACTAACTGCCAAACTCGTTAACGTTGCGTTGCGTTAAAGCTCGTTTTCTTTCCCACTCCCTTTTTAAGGCTTTTATTATTATTATTTTTTCTTTTTTTTTGCTACCACGCGACGGGAAAATCAACCCATCTTAGATTCCCTCCCTGTATAGAATGGCAGAGGAGGTTTTTAAATTTTAATCACCCTACCCAGGCCACTGGAGTATTAATTTGATGGGTTGGGCAATTATGGCATAACCAATGACTATGAGTTCACCTTTTTTTTTTTTAATTAATAATTACTCCATCCGTTCCGTTAAAATCCTTATGTTTGCCTATTTTGTCCGTTCCTCCAAAATCTTTACATTTTCTAATATGATGATGATTTTTATTTGAAATTATAATAATATCCCTCCCAGTCAACCCACAAATATTTTAATGCCCACTAGTCAAGGGTATAATTGGAAGTCAATAACCAAAGTAAAACCCATTAATTTACGTGCAAAGTCTAAACGTAAAAATTTTAAGAGAATGAAGGAAGTAATACTCGTTTTTTTACTACTACTAGTCTAAGCATCATGGTGAAATCATCACCTCACCTCCGTGTAAATGACCCAATGAGTTCATTTTGTTGACTTCAAACTCTCACATATTGGTCAGAGCGTAGCTGTGATCATGCTTAACGTTAGCAAGTTTTTAGTGCATAATAGAATATCACTTTTTTTTTTTTTTTTTGATAAGCTTAATAGAATATCACTTGAAAAGAGGTGATTTGTTTGTGCACGCCTTTGCTGTATTACAATATAGCAGTATGAAACTATGAAAGCAAATGTAATGTGAGTCATGTCTCATGACACCACTATCTCAATGAATCAGCTTATTCTGCTACTAAGTCATTACATGCCAGAAGTAGATAATTTTGTTACATTCATTTTAAAATAACACTTTCAAAATATTATTTATTTTTATAATTTTTGTAATTATAGAATTATAATTATCTATAGTCAAAGTATCCCCAAATAACCAAATGGGTATTTTTAATGGCTACAAGTGGACAATTTGATATATAAAAAATTTCCGGTGACATATATGTATTTAAAATGAACACCGGCAACCAATATGGTATTTTTAAATGCAATATATGTCATATTCCCCCGAAATTACGCCGAAATATAGAATTTCAATATTTGTTTCATTTAAAACGCATTTATATGCCATATAATTGTATTTATCTTGTATTTTGTGAAGTATTTCCCCATTTAAGAGCTCTTAAATAGCTCTTAAATGGGAAATACACAACTAATGATAGGAAAATAGCTCTTGAATGGGGAAATACCCTACAGTATCTAGGTTCATCTCATTATATGGATTGATGCTATATACTCCAGTATCTAAGTTGTTGCTATATACTCCAGTATTTGGGTTCATCTCATTATATGTCCTAAGAGAACTGGCATTGGCTGGGATTAAAATTTTGACTATAAATAAGAAAGTTAAGGTCCTGTTCGGGGTGGTTGCCAGTTGCCAATTTTTGGTTTTGAAAAATTTTCAACTCTTTGTAAAAATTTAATTTAAAGCTGAATTTCTGTGTGCTTACAGTTCCCTGCTTAATTTTCAAAACTGATAACAGAAAACTGAAACCAAAAAAAGTAGTTTCTAAAAACTGGTTTTGAGTTTTCAAAAAAATTGAAAACTAGCAACTGGCAACCTCCCAAAATAGGGCCTAAAATTTCATATCATGTTAGAGATAGCACTGCACATTCCGAGCACATAACAATGACAGATGGATACAGACTCAAGATTGCAACTGAGACATTGAAGATTTCACTCTTACCACACGAAAAAAATTTCATAATCAATGGACTAGACTGTGATACAACAAGATATAGTAACTAGCTGCCACCTTAAATTGACATGCATATGCTTTTTATGCATACCAAAACTAGTGAGGTGCAAAAATCAGGGAGGTATGGGGGAAACAATGGGCCTCTGGAGTTTGCCCTTCGATATTCTAGTACAGAACATAAACATCAATATTACACAAGATAACATAAAAAGTCTGAAATATGATCGAATCTCTTGTAATCCGAGGTCAAACACCTCCATTTTTTTCCCATACCGATTGCGTCTCCCCATCAAGTAACCATCCAAGTAATCGTCAATAGATATCCACTTAACTGAATCTGATTTTATGTCAGTGTGTTGTGGTCTCAGCTTGAACATCGTGAAGAATGCAGCGGACCAGTTGTTCAAAACTCTCTACAAATCAACGCAATGGTGAAGATTAAGTATTGAGGTAGGGTGCTCGGTCAAGAATAATAGGAGGTCATTTGGTTGACAATAAAAAACACAGGAAGTTGGTGAGAAGTAGAAAATGCAAAGTTGTTTGGTTGACAAGAAATGTAAGAAGTAGAACTTTCCCAGAAGTAGAACTTCCACTTCCCTTAGGGGTAATTTGCTTACCTGGGTCTCCCCTAGGCAAATGAAACTTCTGGCAAGAACTAATACTTCCTTTGTTCAACGAAACAAACTTTTGGTACTTCTTAGAAAGTTACGGTTCTTGTGAAATACAACTTCCTGTAGTCAACCAAATGACCACTAGGTAGTAAAACACAATGAAATGATGGAACTGATCATACATTAAAAGTGGTTAGATCTGTTGGGTTAAACATTTTGAAGCAATCCTTTTGTGGCGCAGATTCATCTCCATAGATCTGCAAGTATGCACATCATTAAGAATAGAGTTTATGGGAGCCAGTTGATTAACCAATTACATGAAGTGGGTGGCATCTAACAGACCTCGAAAGTGAACGCCATGGGAACTTTTGCAACATCAAAAATGTAGTCTGTTGCAGTGCCGTGAGCCAGATACCTGGAAAAGAGCAAACCGCAAACTAAGAACATGTTGAAGATTTACATACACAAAAACAGCCATTTTACTTTGCAATACCATGAATAACAAATATTTTCAATAATTAAAATTCATTTGTCACACCCTCTCTAAGCTAAAAACTTGCTTGATTTTGACGAAGTTATCAGAAGCAACTAATTTAAGCCACTTAAGCCTTGTCTAAACAAATGAACTACTATATTTAAATAAAGGGCATGAATCTGGGCACATAATCTTGAACTCGAACAAGAGTCAGAAGCAGAAAAGAGAATACTCTTGGAATACTTACCGTAGAGGAAACAGACAATAAAAATGTGGAAGACACATGTGAGGCTTACAACTTTAACATAATTATTCTCAGCTTGGGTTAAACAAAAACTCACCCAACAGAGCCTCCCCCAGAGCCTGTCATGCAACGACCTTGGAAATGCTGATTATTTAATCGTGTGACCAATGATTTCATTCTAGCTAAAGATACTCCACCTGGCGTAGTGTTTCTGTGGTCATATGGCATAAACAAAGCCTGAAGAACATGCAGCCAGAAAACAGGACGTAGAATAATGTCAGTGAGGCAGAGATATTAATAATAGGTAACCCGAACAAGAAGCCGAATGATAAGAAAACAAAGTCAAGAATGCTTTTAAGATCCTGGAGAAACAACTGCAAAACCAACCTTGGCCGCATACTCAGTTTCTGGGTTTGTCTAGTCTAGTGGATGACCATAACAGTATTATGAAGTCTGCAACTTGCTTTCCGAAAAAATAATACTTGCTTATTCTAGGCAGTCAGTGACCTTCCTTAAAATTTTAGAGAAGTTTTTCCCTTGTTCCATTATTCTTTGGGGGCAGGGGTTCAACAATATTAAAGTACACCGAGTAACGTTAGTTTTCATTAAAAGATGTATACTGGTGAAATGATCAGGGAAATCCTATAGGGCCTGTCTGTGCATGTTACCCTTTCTGAGACTTGTTGTCTAGTGTCATGCCAAAAAAAGCATCCTTCCATGTGTTAACAGCCTGGTTCAGGACTACAAACATGTTATTGTGTGTGTCATAGCTAATCTAAAATCAACCAGGTCAGTTTTGTTTACATGGCTGATTAAGCCTTATTAAATGCAAACCAAGCCTAAATTAGAACTTAGAAGTTTATGCACCAATCAAACCTGCCAATCATAGTATTAAAGTTCACTGAAATACCTAAAGTACAAAGATAAAGCANTTTTCTTGTATTCATTGCTTGTGAAAAAGGACATAAAATACTTCTGATTTCATTATCATTACAAACAATTACTAAAATTACTCTAAGATTAGTTGACTGCCAAGAATCTGATATGGTATAAAAATATAAAAAGCACAGTCTAGTACCTCCATGCCAGAGTGCACATTAACCCATACATGAGGCTCAAATGACATGACAAGTTTCCGCATAATCTGGGTCTCAGGTTCGCTGAAAGGAGCACTTCCAGGATTTTCTTCATAAGGGTCATAATCCTGTTACATAAAACCATAGCAGAAGAAGATGAGAACTTAAAATCTCATGTAGAGAGATACAAAGAAACTAAGAAAGTACAAGTCACGATGAAAAACAAAGAACCTAAGCAACGACATTCAAATTCAACACAGTCCCAAAGCAAGATTATGGATTCCATTCTAGACTTCCTACTGCCAATCAATCTTTTTGCACTGGGCTGTTTTCTGAACTACTCTCTCAATTTCAAAGGTATTACTCTTCATGCATATTAAGAAAATTTAAAATGAACCATTAGTAATTGGGTTTACTTGAGCAGTTCACTAAATGCAAAGAGTTCTTATTTTTAAGTAAAAGAAAAACAAAACAGAATCACAGCAAAGAGGACAAGGTATCCTATAAAAGTGAGTCTAATTAGAAATCAAGTTCCTTTGGACCTCAGAAAATAAGTAACTCTTGAGAGCCCCTGATGCTGCTGATAGTAAAAATAAATATTTATCTCGTTCCCAGAGCAAATCAGGCGACATAAAGGAACCAGAAGAGATACGTGGATTTCTCTCTAGCCAACACCACAATTTTCCAAAAGAGTATTTGGGGAGCAATGTTTGTGTACCAAAAGTTGAAGACGGACAATCACAATGAAACAGCGAGTAACAATAACTAGTAACATATCCAGAAGACAGTATAATCTTCTTTTGTGTGCTTTTACCAAAATCCACTCTTCTCTGTATAATAATTCTAGCATTTCTTTTTCAGCAACTTCCATGTTTTGCTCATTTGTGGGAGTTCAGAAACAAGTTTCAGTTCAAACTTGACATGTTCAACTGAGGGTGGAAAAAGGCAAGGGATAAATGTACACAAAATTAGGAACTAGGGAGTACTCCCGAAATTTCAATCAAAATTTTGCTCCAAAGCATCTAGAAGGCCAATAGTGATACACTGATACTATCATATGTTCAAAACTTGTATTTATTTTGCATTCATGGTCTAGTAGAAACAAGCTTTTTGAAAAGTGGTAAGAGGGTTACATACATCTAACTCTCCATATCCCACACTAGGTGGGAGCCTCATGAGAAGCTAGAGTAATGACATGATATGACTCTCGAGGCCATGTATGGAAGCTTCAACCTTAGTTCTGTACAGGTATATAAATGCTATGAGTTCAGAAATCAGAAAGAAGAGCAAATAAAAAAAGGTGAGGGAGAACAGGTAATAGTCGTAAAGGGCCACAACCTAAAGCTCCCTAGCGTCTCTCTTGCTCCTCCTGCATCAATGTCTTAACACTGAAACGATGCTCTCCCTCCAATAAGGCCATCATTGAGCAGCTATTGTGGCCACATCCACCCACAAAGAACCACAGTTGGCAGCTTGCAACCACAGTCTCACTCCATAGTCCATACTATTAATTTCCATTTGGTGGAGAAAATTAGCTACCATCATCCACAAGTCTCTAGCATCGTTACCGTATGATGTACCAACTTTTTTGATAACGAGAAAATTATTAAATTAAAATAGGTAAAATTATACTCACCCGGAGGACACAAATTTCTCCAAAACATGAATCAGAGTAACAAAGCTCTCCAATCGCTCAAAAACATCTCTGACAACGACGTTGGCAAAAATCCAAAGAGAAGCGAAATAGACTTCACCCCACAAGACCTATGGAAAGCTTGGTCTCTAAATACCATTATTGGCATTTCATCACTTTACACAAATGAAAAGCAAAGCCAACACACCACCAAAGTTTTAATTTTTCATCTTCTTTCCCTTTGTTTTGACCTTGAAGTCGGAAACTTCCTAATCCTAGAACACAATGAATATGTTTCTTCAACCTCTCTTCTCATCTCACACCTAACTTTTTCATCCCCAAGATTGCAAACCTCATCAAAGACTATAACACAATTTTAATTGCTTTATAACTTCTAGAGCTATTTCCATGATCTTGGTTACAAAAGTTTGCGTACTTAGATGCAATACATCATAGGCCCAGGAGCAGTGTGACTGACTGATAAGGCTAGGGAACATCATACAGCAATATTGGTGAAAGTCTATTACTCATGTATGCCAGAGCAGTGAATTGTGAGTTGTACAGAGAAAATGTTTGCGTAGACTTGTACTAAGGATGTAAAATGGTCAATAATTGAACTAATAGAGGTTTTAGTCAGTTAACCACATGTTAAACTTGCTGAATCACTCCAATCAATCCAAACTCGTTCCAAAATCTAAGCTCTCCCTCCTATTAACATGTCCAGAACATTGAGTGCAAATGAATACCAGCATAAAGTTAAAGATAAAAACCTTTTCTTTCTTGCCCCAATCTACACTCCAGTTGCGGTTGAGATCAACTCCTCTTCCTGTCATACAATCAATGGCGGCGTTAAGAGATATATTCTAGAGGAGGTCACCAAATTTGTTTCAACCAAATAGAATTGTACAAAGTCAAGTACATGCCATTTCTCCTTTCACAAAGCTGTCCTGACTCCACAAGCTTTCGTCCATTTACATTCTCCATTGGTACAACCTGATTGAAATCACAAGACATTACAATATTGCATCAGCCTCTGTGGTTAACAAAACGAATACTGAAATGAAGCAAATAGTACATTGATAAGCTCTAAATATATTTAACGCCTAAAGTCTAAACACCAATTGCAAAGACACTAAATATTAAATGTGACAATTGCAAGATCAGTCCGGTGGTCTGAACTGGTAAATACTAAACAAGCTCAATGTGACACTAATATGCGTTCTTAAGCTGACTTAGAGATAGTCAGCTCACTACACAAGGTCGAGGTTGCTACTACACTGTATTTCTAAGTTGCAGATAAATGAGGCTAATATCTTGCTTTAGTTGTGGAGAATATTACTTTGTCTAGACATGCAAATTTTCACCAAGGTATCAACTTGATTTACTTGTTCATAAGACTTGTACTGTACAAGAATTAGTTGAAATACTGATAAGTAACCTCTAGGTCAGTATGACTGAGATGTATCCCCCCTGCAGAAGCCTGAACAACTCAACCTGACTGAATGTAATCTGTTTTCCTGGTTTCCAGCTACATTAGATTTGTGCCTATCTTATGTGAAAGTCACAAACACGTAGACCAGTTATATCTTTCTTGTGCTGTAAGGGGGTAAGTTTTACTTCTTACATGCATTCTATCCTACAGCTGGAGGGTTAGAACTTAGATTCATATGTTCATAACTTTTCAGCAGTTTACAAAAGCAAGATTATGCAATTAACTGACACAAATTGATATGGAGACTATTGATTTAATAAGTAAGGAGTACTAACTAATACTCTAGTATCTTGAACATTTGTCAAGAGAAAACTTACCTTAACAATAAGCTTGTCAAGTGTATGGTTCAAGAAGCTTTTGTCCATTTTGGGCAAAAATTCTTCCTCGCTTAAAATTGAGAGGATTCGCAAGGCAAGCTCCGATGTGATGAGCTCTCTCCCATGCTGCCCAAAACTCTGGAAGACAAGGAATCATCTGTCAAAAACAGCACCAATCAAACAATTTGAGACAAATCTAGCTGCTAATTGCCAAATTGGAAATATCAAGAACAATACAAAACTGCAGTGTAGACTCCACAGCGCATTCTGGGTACTTTATAATTATGAGGATATATATTCTGAGTTAAGCTACAATTATTGAACAAACCTAGAACATGGCTTCTACAGACCCAACAAACAAGTTGATCCCACAAAATTGCAGTTTCAATCTAACCAGAAATAGCAACTTACATACCACATTTATGCCTATTCTTAATGCCCATAAACAATAATTACAGTATCCCTATCATCAGAGTATGTCTCAAAGATATCATTATTACTTACTAAGTACATCCTACTAGTGGGTCAAAAGAATGAGAAAAAAGATGGAGAGCTTACAAGAAGGATTCGAAATTTTGACTTGTCATTTTCTTGTCTATCTCTGCAATAAGTTACAACAGCTATCTGTGCTTGATATCCCTTATTTTCAGCTTCAAACGATTCTATCTGTCACAAATAAACCATGTATTAGTTCTCACTTTCACACTCTAAATCCCACATTAACAGCATACAAAAAGAACAGCAAGAAGCTAGTTGAATCAATCAATCAATCAATCACTCACACTAAGCTTATCTGGGTGACGATTTACCAATGCTTCAATCTCTTCCATCAAGTCAGCACTGCAAAAACACAAATTAAAATCAACCACCCAACTAAAATTACAAGAAACCCAACTGAGAAATCTCTTTTTATGGACAAAAAGCTACAAAAATGAAGCAAACAACCATGATTTTAATTCCTCTTTTTCTGGGCAAAAAGCTACAAAAATGAAGCAAAGAAAGAAACCATGAAATTTCTCTTTTCTTTGTTGTGTGTTGTTTGAGAAAAGGGTACCTGGAATGGTAGAGATCGCGATTGATGGGAGTAAGAGAAGAATTATCATTAATCTGAGCATCAACAACATGTTGGAAAGATTGCAAGCAAGCAAGGAAAGTGAGAAAGATCCAACATGAGGATGAGGAGAGAGAATCCATCTGAATCTAGAGAGAGAGATTGAGAGTGTGTATGTGTATGTGTATGTGTGTGTTTCATTTGATTGCATTATTTGCGAACATTTTTGGATTTTTAATCAATCAATCAATCAATGAATCATAATTCTGAGAGAGAGAGAGAGAGAAAGAAGAAAGAAGAAAGAAGAAAGAAGAAAGAAGAAGGTGGTTGTGGTTGTCTGGAAAATTTTCACGTTCAACAACGGTCACCGGCAACCCACTACCCACTCGCATGCTGATGCTTTGGTTGTGGTTGACGAAAATTTATTGATTTTCTTCACTTTTCCCAGATTTCTTTATCATTTTTATTGTTTTTTTTTTCCTCCAAAAGAAGAAAAAAAATAAATTAAATAATGTGGAGTGATATTCTTTTCTTTTGTATTGTGTTTGTGTCATTAAGGCATTGCTTTTAGAGTTTGGACTAAATCTTTTGCTCTTATATTATGGGATGAGTTTTCTGACCCACTATGATTGCGTTATTGGGTGAGACTTGTTGTTGTGGGCTGTATTGATAGTTGGTGAAACTTCTTATTGTGGGCTATGAACCAATCTCATTGTGTCATACTCATAATCCATGAGCTCAAAGAATAATTATGACTACTTTCAATGTCACATAAGCCCAAGAATAATCAAATATCGCGCTGTGTATTTGGAAATGCCGAAGTAGCTTATAACATCTCGAAAAAGGTTGATAACATAAGAAAATAAGCTTATTTAATTCCTTGCCAAATATATTGAGTGTAAATGATATAGAAATCTGGAAAAACCGAAAAAGTGAAGAAAATAGGTCAACTCCCCTACGCGTTAGCAAATTGGATATAAAATTTAGGCCTTAATTTCATTGGCTTAATTTCGTTTTCCTATAATTTTGGTTTCATATAGGTCTTAAATGCATAAAAGTTATATGAAGTATAAGACAGTTACATTCTACACCTGGTCAATTCGTATAATTTGTGTTCGTGTCGTGTCTCTCTCAATAATATCCAATAGGGTTCGTGTCGCATCAGACATTAACGGCACAGTTCAAACCTCTATCACAATAGGGGATCCAAAAAACTTAATAGGGGTGCCAAAATAAATTCAAAATAAAAACAGAGAGAATACATGGGCCACATTACCCATTGGAGGTTTTTTTTTCCCTTTTTTTTTTTTGTTTCCCCCCCCCCCCCCCCTCCTATTACTTGATCTTTCTCTCAAATAATGGGTGTGCCAGTATCCCATTGACCCCCTCTATATCACCCTGCTGGCTCTATCACAATGTTATTAATGAATACTACTAAAGCCATACCCTAAACCACTCAAGTATGGGAGCTTGGAAACTCAGAAAGACAGAAATCGATTCAGTTTCAGGCATTGGTATCATGTTAGTAATAGTCAAGGTCGCTATAAGCCCATAAGGCCATAACCATCATGACTGATCATCAATGCATCATTCACAACCCACATGCAAGTCGCAACTGCCTTTTCCCATATATCTCAAGCCTTCTAATTTACCACAGTTTTATTGAAAATCAGCTACAAGACAAAAAAAGAAAAAGAACACAGAAATCTTTTTGGGGCTAGTTGCTTAAAAAAAAAAAAAAAAAAAAAAAAACCTTAGTCATTCAGCGAAACATTCATGCAAGGTTGGGATGGAATGGAATTTATTTATAGTTAGTCTCTTATCAGGCCGCCTGATATATCAGGTGAGTATTGGGCAAGCAAAAATTAGTACTACTGTGTATGTAAAAATTAGTACTGGAGTGGTACAAGGTGAGAAATAAGTGATACTAGTTTGTAAGTCGCCAGTATCAATTTTTGGATCACCAGTAACATTTTATAAGCTATCAGCACTTTTGCCTCATATATTAGGTCGCCTGATATGATACTTTAACAATTTTTCTTAATTTAAATTTTATATTGATACTTAGATCTTTTATATGTAACTAATCTTGTACATTATTGTAGATGTTTTAAAGCGCTCTTAATGATAACTACTCATCCGTCTCAAAAAGTTCTTTACGTTGGACTTTTCACGGTCTCCAATGCAAACTTTGACCATGAATAATTGTATTTTTATATAAATAAAAATTATAAAATGATGATATTATGAAAATAGTAGTTAATATGAATCTAATATAAGTATTTTTACTGTGTAAATCTTTATATATTTTCACTAATTAATGGTAAAAGGTTTTTTTTTATTTTTTTTTATTTTTAATCTTTGACCTCAAAATGTCAAATATAAAGAACTTTTTGATACGGATGGAGTATATCCTTATTTGTGTAAAAAATGTACTCTCTCTATCTAGAGTTGACTTACTCAAGTGAAAGTTAAATTGTTTATACCAATACAATCACGATAATATCTCCATGCCGTGAAAACTCCCCAATGAACCTTGATAAGATGCCACTTAAGCCCATAACTAGCCATCACTCAATGTTGGACCGATAAAAATATGGAATACGGAGATATGAAAATGGAGAAACGTTGTAACGTTAATATTTATACTAAGTATTCGTTGAATTCATGCGAAATGCGTGTTGTTATATTATCTGAGGATTTGACAAGTGTGGAATACGAATACGGAACATTTTCTAATTAAAGTGTCTGTGCATTGGAGGCCATCACATTCTCTAATATTTTGATCTGTGGCTTAACATGTTATTAAAAGTCAATAGTTTAAGTTTTAATTATGTAAGGTTTACATGGAGTTTAAACATATGCAAAAATATACATATTCATCAGATTCATCTTGAATAATACTCCATTCGTCTCATAATCTCATAATATAAGGCTGTTGACAGTTTCACGGTATTTGAGGCTAATTTTTGACCTTTAGTTTTTCTTCAATTACGTTAACAAAAATTATAAAACTATAACCCTATGAAAGTACTTTTCAAGATGGATATGGTGATATAATTTTGTGAATCAAACTATTTTATAACAATATTATTAGTTAAAGTTTACAAAATTTGACTATTGAAAATCCTAAAGGCCTTATATTATATATTAAATGGAGGGAGTAATATTTTTTTTGAATTATTATTTCATAACCTTAAACTAACTCATTCTATTGTAAACTTTATTTATACAGAGAATAAATCATAGGATTTAATTTGCTTAGTAGAAACAAAAAAGTCAAACCATTTTCCAAACAAAATATCAAGTGGCTCAAAAAGTCAACCATTTCCCTCTCCACCTCTATGACTATATATTAATGCTCACATGGGTTGCAATTTTGAAAATTAATTATACATATTTAGCAACTAGGTAAGGCCCCCACCTCAGCATATATATATTTTTTTTATATATACAATAATATAGAAGATAATTGCATATTACTCTAATTGAGAGTAGTATATATTATTTGAATGTATGATCCAAAATATAATTTTTCATCATAGTTGGATGTTTCCCATTACAGCACTGAAGTCTTGTGGTCTGCTTAAAATAATCTTCTCACATCATCAATCCCTATAAAAATGTAGAACAATATTTGGACATTACCATGTTAGGAATTAAGAGGAAGGATTAATGGAGGCTTCTCAAAGGTTAGAAGAACAACAAGAAAGCTTGGGTGCAATGGAAAACAACAAAAGTGGATCAACACAAATGAGCAAGAAGAAAGGAGGATGGATCACCTTCCCCTTCATCATAGGCAAGTACTTATTACCCCTTTACTACCTACTTGCTAGCTTTCAATGTAGTTTTTTTTTTTTTTTTTTTCTTCCTACTTCTCTTTTGTTAAGAAACTAAAGGAAAATTATGTAATGATTTGTGACTGTCGGATGAGAATGAATGAAGATGAGGTGGTAGTTTAGTTAAAAGCACCGCTGCTCAAATTTGAGATTGAAATAAATTATGAAACTCATTCCATTTAGGAGGAGGTTATCGAAGATGCATGTTTATTTATTTATTTTTTAATCGCCCCTTCTACCCATGATATATGTGATAATCATATGATTATTGATATGTTGGCTAGGCCCAAATGTGGCAATTGTTAGTAGATCAAAAAGAAAAGAAAAGAAAGGAAAAGAATGGTAGAATGGAAATTTGATTAGTTAGAAAAAAAAAAAAAAAAACTACTTCAACGATTTGGATATTTGGTGTCTCTTATGTGATAGCTAGTCAACTATCTTGTCCCTCTCTTACAGTACATATGAGTCAAATGACTAACATATTTTTGTAATTGTGTGCAATGTACATATGCATGAAATTCATTTGGGTCTCATTTTGATGTCACACGTGAAACTAATAATAAGATGAAACTTCAAAAAGCTTCATCTTAATTTGATATGCCACAAAAGTCTTGTTATTTTTTCAATAGTGGGAAAGGGGTTTGAATATAATGTAATAAAGAGTTAAGGTGTAAAGAAATCCATAAAAGATAATAATAGGTGTAAAATAAGTCCATAAAAAATAAGGTGTAAAGGACTTGATTATACATTCATCTCCATTTTTCTTTCACAAATAGTTAGATGCCTAATTAACCGGACACCAAAGGATGCACCTCCGTAAAGTAATTGCCTTTTAGTTAAAATAATTAAAGTTCTTCTTATCTTATTCGAATATACTAATTAAAAGATACACCATTGTATATATATATATTCTTACATATAACTTTTAATATAATTAGATAGCACCTTGTCATTTACAACTCTAATCTATATATAATACTCTTTCAGTCCCATAACAATGTTATCAATTTGACTTTGTATATTTTCAAGATAACACTTTAACCTAAAATAATTGTAGTTATATAAATTTTAAAATTTTAAAATGATAAAATTATGATATTTTGAAAATACTTTTAAGATCTATTTAAAATAATACTAGTATTTTGATTTTGTATGTTATTATACTTTTTCTCAAATTAACAGTCAGCGTTTGTAATATTGGACTCAAATTTGCAAAGTCAGATTGACAACATTTTTATACTTAGAGAATAATAAAAAAAGTCTAGGTTGTGAGTACCAACAACAGTTATCATACTTTTTATTTTTTGCAAACATGGGTATTTGAACTTTGCCCTACTCATCTCATGGCCCCTAAAGTAAACAGTCAGGAAAACCTCCAGTAGCACTAAGGGGACTTGAACTTGGGGCCTTTGAAATACATCTCACAACTCTTACTAGTTGAACTAACCCCTCGGGGTTTTCCCAAAGTTATCTTTAGTGTAATGTGCATTTTTAGTTATTTAGAATATTCTACAAATTTCTGGGAATTTTTAAAATATTTTTTGATTGATGACACGTCAGCAAATTAACGGAGTTTTTAACGCCGTTAGTGAAATTACCCAAAATGAGACATTTTTTTTTTTTAAAAATTTCAGGTATCCAAAATGAGAATATTGAAAAGGCAGGTACCCAAATTGCAATTAGGCTTAACGTCGGGTACCCAAAATGAATTTTTTTCCATTTGACTATGTCCAATTCCAACTTCCACTACTCCAGAAAGTTTACATTCTAGTATTAACAAGCTTTGCAACCATATTGGAGTTGTTTAGTAAATGAGACAAAAGGCTAGGTTCAAAGTTCTTGTAAGAAACTGAAGAGATCGATATATGGTACATTGGTAAATAAGCTTTGGCTTATATATCATGTTAGGAGTTCAAATCTCCCACCTATACAAATTTATTCATGATAATTTCCGGGACCATGCTTCAGGAGGTGCTCTTTAGCCATGCTCAAGAAAAAAGAGTTCCACCTTGTCAAAAAAAAAAAAAAAAAAAAAAAACATCTTCTAGGAAAATAAGGCCTAGATTTTGCTCAAGTTGTTGGTATGTGTAAATTTAGTGCAACTTGGAGCAATAGTGATGAAAATATGTATATGTATTTTGTTTCATTAAGCAGAGAGATAGTCATGCATCTTAGTATGATGATCTGAATATAAGAGATTGCTACAATAAGAAGGTGCATTGTGAATATTTATGTGTGTTTGATCTAGGCCAAACAGATCCTTAACAACACGTTCGTACTTCATTTTGCTATCCCCAACCAAAGTTAAAGTTAATTAATGACGCAAATATATTTGAGATTCTTTCTTGTGTTTTGTTTTAAACGCAGGAACTGTGATGGGATTATCATTGGCTGGTGGTGGATGGTATGCAAATATCACTGTATATGCCATCGAGAAATACAATATGAATCCGATTCCAGCTGCGCAGATTCATAACATTGCTGGAGGTGGCTTGAACTTCTTCCCCATTGTCGGAGCAATTCTTGCTGACACCTTTTTCGGACCCTATCGGGTGGTTCTTGTCGCTGCTTTTGTTTCATTACTGGTAAAGCTTTTATTCCATACTACGGATTGCTAAAACCAATTGGTGTTAGGTGGAGTAGCCAACTAGACTTATATGCTGGTCTTTCTCTGTTTCTTCAATATGAAACTTTGTCCTTAAACCCGGTTGGTGTTATCTGCATTAGGCTTATATAGTTTAAACCTTTTTTCTAATCACTTATACACCATCTCAACCTTTGACCCTTTATTGTTGGTAAGAAGGAACTTTCCACCTTGAGAGTGTGGCTAAGGGGCACCTCCAAACGCACATCCTCGGCCGTTTCATAAATCGGTTCGTTAGGTTCTCCCCGGGTTCTTGAACCTCTGGTCTGATGTATAAGATATAACTTGTTTACTAGTAAGTCAAAGTCAAACCCCTCTTGGATTATTCAATGTGGGACTTTGCCCGTAACATACTTAAAAACAGGTCTTTAGGCTCAGGTTGGGCGGTGGGAGGGTCTTTAGGAAGCCATAACAAATAGATTGGTCCGACCAGACTAAGTTGGAGCCATCTACAAAGATAACTTACCTTTAAGTAAAGACATTATTAGCTATCAATTTATAGATTAACCAATTTCATGATGCAGGGTGGAATCATGTTTACTCTTTCAGCTGCACTTCCGCATTTAAGGCCTCCGTCATGTAACCCAAGCTCCCAAGCATGTCAAAGCGCTACTAATGGTCAATACGCGTTCCTCTACATCACCCTTGCATTAGCCATGATAGGGCTTGGGGGAGCCCGTTACGTGCTTGGAACCGTGGGTGCCAATCAATACGATAAGAAGAAGCATCAAAGTGTTTATTTCAATTGGTTTATGTTCACGTTTGAAGTAAGTTGGGTCATTGCCTTCACTGTCATTGTTTATGTTCAAGACAATGTAAGTTGGGCAGTTGGTTTTGGGATCAATGCTGTCGCGAGTGCAGTTGCCATGGCTCTTTTTTTCTCTGGGTCGCGATTCTACAGACGTGTGATGCCTCAAGGAAGCCCTTTCACTAGCATTGCTCGTGTTTTTGTTGCATCCCTTCGTAAGGCAACCTTGTTGGTGGAGGATCATGATGAATACTTTTATGAAAACACAGAGTCAAAGAATCAACATGAAGCTCCTAGTTCAAGCCTCAGGTATGGTAAAGCATGAATTTATTACTCCATAATAGGATTAATTGTTAATTGGTCTCTATTCATTTTAACTGAAACTGAGTTGGCAATGAATGAAAAGTAATACGCTAAGAAAAATGTAAGTTATAGAGTTGAACTGAATGCAGGATATTAATGAAAAAATTGAACATGACATAGTTTTAAATTAAGTTTATCATTGTATTGATCAAAGTCGATTGGTTAGGTACCTTTATACGTAATTTTACCTAAGGATGAAACTCCGATCCATAGTAGGTAGTACTATTAGTGGGACACAACTATTTTTCTTTTTTGAATGATGTCCATATTTACTTAATATTTGGTCATACTTGATATAGGTTCATCAATCGAGCTGCAGTTTTACCAAAAGAGGGCACTCATGCTGCTCAATCAAGTCTAGAAGCATTCGAGAAATCATGGATCTTGTGTACCGTGGAAGAAGTAGAAGACGTAAAGAAGCTAATGAAAGCACTAACAATTTGGTGTGCTGGTTTACTTGAGAGCACAATTTACGCAGTTAGCTCGAGCATAATTACAATCCAAGCTCTAGTCATGGACAGACAGTTGGGGCCTAATTTCCAAATACCAGCCGGAAGTGTGTTCGTCTTCACCCTAATTTTTGCTGCACTTTTCCTTGCCATCCTTGATCGGTTCCTGTTTCCAATGTGGAAGAAGGTATTTGGTTGGCCGTTGACGCCTCTACAACGTATTGGGGTTGGTTATTTCTTCAACATGCTTGGCATGTTCGCTTATGGCATTATTGAGCATAAGAGACTTGGTCTTATTCAGACGTACAATTTGTTGGATCAAGCCCGTGCAGTTGCTCCCATGAGTGTTATGTGGCTAGTCATACCACTTGCGTTGTTGGGGGCCGGGAGCGCGTTCTATTTGCCTGGTGAGATTGAGTTGTACTACCAAGAGTTCCCAAGGTCGCTTAGGACCACGTCGACTTCCATGACTTCGCTTCGTCTTGCTGTAGGGTATTATCTGAGTACCGCCATTGTTGCCATAGTTGAGAATACAACTTCTTGGTTGCCAAATGATATTAACCGTGGGAGGGTGGATAAGGTGTATTGGTTGGTGTCCATCTTAGGGCTTGTCAACTTTGTTATATATCTTACCGTTTCAAAGTTGTACAAGTATAACAGTTATGACCCCAAGGATGAAACTGATGATCATGCTTCGGAAGATTGATGTTGATGCTCACAAGACCATCAACTTCTTTCTTTATTTGAGAAGTGTTTGATTTGGTAAACAAGACACAGGTTATAATTTGTACATTAGCCTTGTGCGTCGGAAGGTTCCTTTAGCCATGCACAAAAAAGAAGCCTTCCCCATTGAGAGCTAACACCAAAATTTTCATTAATTCTTTCTTTTTCGTGTAAATTTGATTTAAAGTTTATTGATATATTGTACTCCTATCAATTTGATATGAAAACCCAATTACCTTTAATCAGTCATATTCTTATTGCTGTTGCTTTTTTTTTTCCTTTTTAAATTGATGTTTTTGAATTTGAAAATTTGAATGGAAATACAGAAATGTTTGGGTAATAGCATGAGTTTGAGGTTTTCATTGGTTTATCAATATTTGTAAGTTTTCATACAACTTAATTATATTTTAAGAACATGTATAGCTATGGTCGAATTGAATATTTACACTTTACATCAGTAAGTATGAGTGTATCTAGGGGTAAGCAAAGAACTTGGGTATTCGAAACAGGACCCGAAACCAGTTTAGAACCGCCAGGTTTTTAATATTTTCCAATAGCTCGGCATTAGCACTGTAGCATAGAGAATAAAGAAGACGAGAGAAAGGGGCAGGAGTGATTAAAATGGCTGGATGGGTGGTGAAGTGTTTTAGCGTTTCATTTATACTGTTGAAGGAAGTAAAACAAGTTTTTATATTTAAAAACAGTGTTAAAAATAGGAACCGGATACCAGAAATCGCCGCTTCTTACCCTATTCTAGAAATCATGGAACCGATATTGTGATTATCCTAATCCCAATTCCCAATAATTGGAACTGGTTGCTACCAGCTCCAACTCTAATTCCGTTTGAATCAATTAGATACCCGATTTGCTCACCCCTATGTGTATCAGCCAACATTGTTTTATTTTTTAATTTTCTATTTACCATGTCTATTTCGTAAACTACATAAAAAATTAGTATTAGTTTAAATTAGACATTGAAATCAATATTTTTATATGAAATAATTCTTTTTTCATAACCGATCAAAAGAAAATACTATTAATATTCCAAAAAAATAAATAAAAAAAACCAAAAAAAAAAAGCTTGTAAAAGAGGTGAACAATTTTACATCATCAAGAAAACTTTTCACCGTTAGATTAGAAATAAGTGAAAATGGAGGGTGGATACTCAACTTAGTGACACCCTTCTTCAGTTCTTTCGCATTGACGCTTGCGCTGTACTCTAAATTTAAAACTCCTCTCCCTCTCTATACTCTCTCTCTCTCTCTCTCTCTCTCTCTATTTTTACAAAAAAGAAACTCGATCATTCAGCAATAATCCTCCCCTTATAGCGGTGGTTTGGTGATTTTCGAGGTATTATCTCTCATCTTGTTATTATTTTTTTGTAACATTTGTTTACTCCATAATGCATTGTGTTTCTTGATAATCGATTTGTTACTCTTAAGGCACATTCTTTTTTTTTTTCCCCTAGTATTTGAAATTTAGTAGTAGGATATTTGGAATCGAGACATGAAAAGTGTGATTATATTATGATTTGATTTGATGTAATGAAGAGTGAAATGGAATTTGATCATTGCTGATATTGTAAAAACGTAAACATTGCAATTCTTGATATTAGGTTTATTTGGGGATGTAAATTTGATTACAATGTAATGCATAATTTTTATTAAGTGGAGGAAGGGATTGAAAAGAGTGAAAGGAGGGGAGTGATTGAGAGAACTGTAATTGATTACATCAATAATCACAATTGCCAGAGTACATAACTAGTGTAATCAGACTAATCACCGTTATATGACTAAAAATAATGATGTTTACAACCAACACGTATGCAACTACAAAATCTTGATTGCATAGTAATTGTCCCTGTATCCAAGTAAACACCATCTAAACGTAAATGTACGTCATGGGATGATGTTCTATGATGACCAGCTGTAAAAATCTCCGTTAAAGTTGCCTCGGTAATGAACAAAACACGAGCACCATTTTGATACAATATAAAAACAAAGAGTATGAGCACAAAGATACTCAATTTGTTTACAACCCTAACTGTAATCAATCCTCTTGTGTGCTTTGAGGTTATAATTAATAATTATGGTTGAGATAACTAATGAGAATTTTGTTTTGTGTTTTTGTTGTTGTTGTTCTCATTCCAGATTTGGAGAGAGAGAAGAGTCATGGAGAAACCGTGCACGCTACTGGTTCACTTTGATAAGGCGACACCAGCATTAGCCAATGAGATTAAATCGGCTTTGGAGGGAAATGATTTGGCCACGAAAGTGGAGGCAATGAAGAAGGAAGTCATGATCTTGTTGAATGGATTGCCGGAGACGATTAATCCACAACCCTTCACCAACATTATTCAGCATGTCTTACCCTCTGAAGACCATACAATTCAAAAGCTTTTGTTGCTATATTTGGAGATTATTGATAAGACTGATTCTTCAGGGTGTGTGCGCCCTGAAATGATACTAATATGTCAGCACTTGATGAATAATCTGCAACACCCGAATGAGTACATCCGAGGTGTGACCCTTAGATTCTTATGTCGATTGAGGGATGCAGAAACCGAAATGATCATTGAGCCTTTGATAGCTTATGTGCTGAGTAACATAGACCATAAACACTCATTTGTGAGGAAGAACGCTATACTTGCTGTTATGTCAATCTATAATAGGCTACCACGAGGAGGTCATCTGTTGGGGGACGACGTGCCTGAGGTCATTGAGAGGGTGCTTGAGACAGAGCAGGATCCCTCGGTCAAGAGGAATGCGTTCCTGATGCTGGTTATGTGTGCTCAAAACAGAGCGGTTAGCTACCTTGTCAGTCACATTGATCAGGTCCTGGATTGGGACGAGCAGCTCCAGATGGTAGTTTTGGAGCTGATACGTAAGGTTTGTAGAACAAACAAGAAGAATGTGAAGTATATTGAGATTGTTGTTTCTCTTCTTAGTGCCCGTTCAACAGCTGTCATATATGAATGTGCCTCGACTCTTGTTTCCCTCTCTTTGGCTCCTACAGCTATTAAGGTGGCTGCTGATGCTTACTGTAAGCTGCTGTTGCAAGGTGATTGCAATGTTAAGCTCATTGTGCTTGACCGGCTCCATGAGCTGAAGTGTTTGCACAAAGAAGTAATGGCTGAAATGGTAATGGATATTCTTCGCGCTCTTTCTAGTACAGACCTTGATATTAGGAGGAAGACTCTTGAGATTGCCCTTGAGTTGATTACTCCCAGGAACATCGATGAAGTAGTTCTCGTGTTGAAGAAGGAGTTCGCAAAAAATGATCTCGAGAAGAATAATGGAGAGTATAGGAAAATGTTGGTTCAAGCCATCCACACCTGTGCGATGAAGTTCCCAGAGGTAGTTAGCTCAGTTGTCCACGTGCTCATGGAATATTTCCTCAGAGATGACACCAATGATATTGACACAGCTCTGGATGTTGTGGTTTTTGTGAGGGAGATCATCGAAAGTCACTCCAATTTGCGGGTTTCCATCATAACCATGCTTCTAGACAGCTTCTGTCAAATCCGTGCTGCCAGGGTCTGTTCGTGTGCTCTGTGGATCCTGGGCGAGTACTGTCTCTCACTCTCTGAAATTGAGTGTGGGATCACGACTATCAAACAATGCCTTGGAGATCTCCCATTTTTCGCAGTCACTGAAGAAGGCGAGGTGGCTCAAGAAGCCCTCAAATCTAATCAGCCAAATTTAAGATCATTGCTTCTTTGGGGTGACTTTTACCTCGGGGCTGTTGTTGCTTGCACCTTGACAAAGCTTGTTTTAAGGTTGGAAGAGGTTCAGCCATCCAAGGTCGAAGTGAACAAGGCAACGAGCCAGGCCTTGTTGTATATGGTATCCATGATTCAGCTTGGGCAATCACCTGTTCTTCCACACCCTATTGACAATGATTCTCATGACAGGATAATGCTTTGTATCAGACTTCTGTGCAATACCGGGGATGAGGCTAGAAAGATATGGCTTCACTCTAGTAGAGAAAGCTTTGTTAGATTGCTTGCGGAGAAGCAATTCCGTGAAACTGAGGAAAGGAAGGTTAAGGCTCAGGTTTCTCACGCGCAGCAGCCTGATGACCTTATTGATTTCTATCATTTGAAGAGCAGGAAGGTTTGTGGGCATTTCCCTTTTACATATTTTCCAAGTACTATGTTATTGTTGATTAGTCTTACCCTTCCCTTCATTATTTTATAAAGCATACAACATTAGACTATATATATCAAATTATGTAGGTGATGTTACATGCTGCTTCTGCTTCTCTTTTACGCTCTTTTATCATGTTATTTTTGTTGATTGCCATTGATTTCAGTAAAAAAATCAACAAAGTTCAACAAAGATAAGGAGAATTGGTAAAAATCAACAAAAATCAGTAGAAACACACACCTTAACCTGTGTTATTTTGTCTTTATGTTTATTATCATTTTGTGCATTTCTGCCTGCCTTATAGTTTGCATTAACTTTTAATATTTGCAATCAAGAGGAGCCTTTCCTCTTTATATAACATTTTATTTGTTTTTAGTACAGTTATATGTCTTATTGGAAAAAAGAACTTTTTTATTTAAAATTGAGGACATCTGCATTTCTGATGTACATGAGTGCTGCGTATCTAAGTGTTTTCACTATACATCATACATATGAAACTTTTACGACATGTCATCGACATATATTACAGTCCACCTTAACCGTGCTGGTGATTGGATGATCATAATATGAGTAGGAGTCACTCTTTTTGGCATTCTGTAACATGTCTTGCTTTTCCAGAACATGAGCCAGCTGGAATTGGAAGACGAAGTTCAAGATGATCTAATATGCGCTACTGGGGAATTTACTAAGGGCAATGATGATGACGCTAATAAGCTCAATCGTATTCTTCAGCTCACAGGATTTAGTGATCCTGTTTATGCTGAAGCCTATGTAACAGCTCATCATTATGACATCATTCTTGACGTTACTGTAATCAATCGAACGAAGAAAACCCTGCAAAATTTGTGCTTGGAGTTGGCAACCATGGGTGACTTTAAACTAGTGGAGCGTCCACAAAGTTATACTCTGGCTCCAGAGTCGAGCAAACAAATTAGAGCCAACTTAAGGGTCTTGTCTACTGAAACAGGAGTTATATTTGGAAATATTGTCTACGAGACTTCGAATGTTCAGGAACGCAACGTTGTCGTCCTCAATGACATTCACATTGACATTAAGGATTACATTGCTCCTGCTACCTGTGCTGATGTTGCATTCAGAACTATGTGGGCTGAGTTTGAATGGGAAAACAAGGTATGTGTTACATATATATATATGCTGAGTCTTGGTATATCTTTATTTTATGTGAAAGTCTTTCGATGCTGATTTTCATAAATATCCTGAAAGAGCTACTCACATACAAGCATAGGCCTTGATTTTGTAATTAGTAGTTGAGCTTATATCCATGTGATTCGTGTTATTTTTTATTTTTGATAACCACTCAAGACGATGAAATTAGTATTTTGACAGGATTATTCTCTATGCACGTAAAAAAATAAAAATAAAAACTCAAGTATATGATCTAATTATAATTAAGCTGAAAAGTAGTGAAATGCAAGGACAAAAGGGTGGCTGGAACTCGAGATACAGTAAATCATGTGAGAAGGCAGAACTCTGGTGTTCTTAGTCCTAGTATTGGCTCGTTAGATGTTCTCAGTGTCTCTCGTTAGCTTATTTATTATGCATAAATGTAATTAAGATGGTTCTTGATCACATTGATAATCGATTATAATCCTTGTTAAAAATCGCTTGTTATGCTCAAATGCTCTTTGGTTGTGGATGTATCATTCCCTATCAGCTTTACATTATACCAATTCTGTGATTCAAAATTTCCTTTAGGTTGCTGTAAATACTGTAATTCAAGATGAGGAGGAATATCTAGACCACATTATCAAGTCGACAAGCATGAAATGTCTTACTCCTCCGTAAGTTCCATGACATGACTTCTGTTCTCGCTTTCTTGATTCATTTAAGGCCAGCTACTGATGACATTTTTGCCGCTTGTATCATCAGATATGCTCTGGAAGGTGAGTGTGGGTTCCTTGCTGCTAACTTGTACGCAAAAAGTGTGTTTGGCGAGGATGCTTTGGTAAATGTCAGTGTCGAGAAGGAAAATGATGGCAAGCTGAGTGGTTCCATCAGAATAAGAAGTAAAACACAAGGCATTGCCCTTCGTATTGGGGACAAGATCACACTCAAACAGAAGGGTGCTGCTTGAAAGCCTTTTTCTACCTAGTGACACGACAGCAGCATGAATAATTTGTTGTGTCGTATTGGAACTGCCATGACCCTTACATCGCTATACGAGAACTTATTTGTCATAAGAGGTTAGGTTTTGGCATTTGGCTGCCTTGGTGTAAAATCTATAGTATGATTGTTCCATTTCAGAAAGTTTGAGTCAAAAGCACATTTTGATCATGTCTATTCCTTTTCTCTTCTGTACTGGTTAATCCTGATGATATCTCAGCACTTGAAAAGACATACTTCACTATATAATTAAACTCAAACACAAAAACATATACATGTAGGTACAACTGATGTATGAGACAACATATGATGCCAAAATAAGTTCCACAGAGCAGATGAAAAAATTACAATCAGAAATGAATCAAAAGCCAGCTAAAATTCACTAGAGTTTGCTTTCTCCCCTTGAACTTTTGCTCGCATTGCTAGGAAAAAGGCTCCCCATTCCCTTCGCCTTCTCTCTGAGAACAAACTTCTGTGTCTTCCCAGTCGAGGTCTTTGGCAAATCCTCAAAAACAACTGTACGAGGGGCCATATAATGTGGCAGGCGATCTCTACAGAACTTAATGATTTCCGCAGCAGTAACATCACCAAACTCGTCCTTGAGCTTTACAAAGGCACAAGGCGTCTCGCCCCAGTGATCATCAGGACGACCAACAACAGCTGCTTCTAGAACCCCTGGATGACTAAACAACACCGATTCAACCTCAATAGTGCTAATGTTCTCTCCCCCTGATATGATAATATCCTTAGAACGGTCCTTAAGTTCAATGTAGCTGTCAGGATGTTTGACCCCCAAGTCACCAGTACGGAACCACCCACCCTCAAACACCTCCTGAGTCGCCTTCAAGTCCTTCAAGTATCCGCTCATAACCGTGTTTCCCCTAAACATGACCTCGCCTATTGTCTTCCCATCTGAAGGCACACTTTTCATGGTTAATGGATCTTTCACGTCCACTTCCTCCATCCCAATATGGCGCACTCCTTGACGAGCCTTGAGTTTCGCTTTCGTGTCGAGAGGAAGAGGATCCCACTCGGGCTTCCAGGCACAGATAGTACCCGGTCCGTAGGTCTCTGTCAACCCATACGCATGAACTATCACAAATCCCATATCTTCCATGTCGAAGAGAACCCGCGGTGGAGGTGGGGCGGCCCCTGTCATCACCTTCACTGTCACCTTACCTCCTAGTGTGGCGGATATGCATAAACCATATCAGGTTTGAACTATATAGGTATATCAATATTCTCATTCTTCAATTGAAACTAAACTTAAAGAAAAAAATACATAATATGGCTATGCATTTGCATACCTGTGGTCTCATATAGAACCTTCTTGTCGCTAGGTGAGGCGTTCACGATCATGTTCAAAACGGTTGGCGCTCCACCCATGTGGGTTACTTTGTGGTTCACTATGTTACTGAATATAGCCTTTGTGGTCACATTTCTTAGGCAGATGTTGGTGCCACCTTGAGCCGCCACCCCCCATGTTAGACACCACCCATTGCAATGGAACATGGGAACAGTCCACAAGTAGACTGGCATTGACCCCATCTCGTTAAACAGAACCGTGGCTAGGGAGTTCAGATAAGCGCCTCTATGGCTGTAAACAACACCTTTAGGACTCGAGGTTGTCCCTGAAGTGTAGTTTAGTGAGATCGGGTCAAGTTCATCCTTTGGCCTACGAATCTCAAACTCGGGGTTCCCTGTTCCTAGTAGGCTCTCATATACCATGGTATTCCCAACTTCTCCGATCGAATCTGGATCAAGGACTATGACGATTTGGGGAAGGCGGCTAAGGGTTTTGTTCTTAGAGAGGATGTCAATTGCTCCACGGGCTACATCATAGAACTGATGGTCTACAAAAATGAGTTTCGCGTCTGAATGTTTTAGCAAAACCGACAGCATTGTAGAGTCATGGCGCGTATTGAGGGTGCAAAGAACTCCCCCAGCCATTGGTACTCCAAAGTGCAACTCGTACATTGCTGGAATATTAGGGATTAATGCAGCAACCTACAGTAAGTTAAAGGTCAGCAATAAGTTGTTACAATAAGACTGATATGCTATGTATCACAATGATTGCTTATGTCCATCAATGTTATTTCCAACTTAGATTAGGAAATCATAAATGTGCATTGCTATATTTTGATGCGAAAGAGGTTTGAGAATTTATTTTTTATCCCGAAAAAAACTTTTACTTCTACAAATCCAAGAATGTCTCTAAATTAAGCAGCAATAACTATGGGAACCACTCAAATTGACATCTCAATATTACTGAAGTTGATTGAGTAGAATGGGACAAGCTGGGGACCGTTAAAGGTCAATTGAGCAAATTAAAGCTCAGAAAGTGGATGAACCCAATTATACTTATTAGACAAGCAATCGTGAACACAACATGAACATGTGAACATACGAGACAAAGACTTAATGCCTTATTGCCTTTGTGTGTATTTGTGTGTAGATGAGGCACAAGGGTTGATAGCTGAGCGCGTATTTAGCCAGGGACAAGGGTGGAGAGTGGTCCAGCTGAATCGAACCCTCATCCTCGAGTTAAGGGGATATAATCCTAATCACGGGAGCATCTATTCATTCCTAAAACATTTGCCAAAGTTGGCACCTATAGCAGCACACTTTCCGAGATTTGGAAAAAGCAATTTTATTTTATTTTATTTTTGGTGCAAAGGAAAAAGCAAATTTGATCATTACTGAATTAGACATGTTTGGTCCCCGCAACTTTTGGTTCTGTCTGGTTAAAAGATCAAAGGCAACAATATTGAATACTCATCTTCTTCAAAATTACTTTTTGTGGAAAATAAAAAAAAATGAAATAATAGAATTATTTAACAGAAAAAATTGATGATTATTATCATAAGAAAATTAATTACTTTATTGAAAAGTAAATACTATTTGTCTGATTTTTTTTTTCCAATGAATTTTTCGGTAATTAAGATATTGCATGTTCCAGTTAAAATTTAATTGTGGAAGAATAAAATAACGCCGATTGATAGATGAGATCCAAATTGGAAGAAGGTTAAAGCTTTTTTCCATTGTGGGGGAAATTTGTAGCTTTTGATAGTTTTAGTTTAAAGATGATTGAAAATTTGCTTTGGAAAGCCCGGTGGGGTGTCAAATGCCATTTTTGTTCGCAACCAAGAAGAGTATGATTTAACAACCACATTAAAAATATTATGTAAACATCGAGTCACCAAACTATAATTACGCTGCATCTCACTAGAAAATTTTCATATATGAGAGTGAGAAAGAAAGAAATAACAGAGATTGGGAGGTAACTCACAACATCACCATAAGAAATTCCCAATTGAGCCAGAGCAGAAGCAAGCTTGGTACACCTCTCTAGAGTCTCCCTCCAAGTGTACCGGGCACTTCCATAGACGACGGATGGTCGGTCCCCATACACGACAGCGGACCGCTCCAAGAAGGTGATAGGAGAGAGAGGGACGTAATTCGCGGCGCAATGAACCACACCCTCCATCACTGAAGCTAGCTAGAACTGGAGCTGAGCTTCAAGATTACCTATACATCAGAGTTCGCAGTTCAGCTGTACTTTGATAGGGAATTGAAGGTTATGCTACGTTACAATAATCTGTTGGGAAGAAAAACATGCGGAAGAGTGGGGTTACGTTTTTATGTAACCACTACTACTAGTGCTGGCTAGTATTGGTGAGGCAGCTTCTGATATGTCAACGTTACACACTCTGTGGTTGCGCCTGTTGGTGTTGGTGATTTGATATATCCTCAAAACTCTCTTTTTTGCAGTGGCTTAGGGGGCTCAGTTTTTTACTATCTACATACGATCTTGGGTATTTTACGAATTTATTTGCTTAGATACTTTTCAAAAGGCTTATTACATTCCTAATTGGTCTTCGTTTGCTTCATGTTATTTTTGTTGATATTTATCATTGATTGTTATTTTCATTGATTATGCTGATTTTTATTGATTTTACTGGGCAATTATTGATGATTTTTGTTGATTATATCGATTTTTGTTGATTTTACCAAATTCTATTGATTTTGTTGAGATCAATATGAATCAACAAAAGCTTAACCTAGTATACAAACTATACCTTGTTTTATCAATGATTTAATCACCTCTTTTAGATGATATGACAAGATAGTACTTATTCAATTTGTAAGGCCCAACCATGCATCTTTATCTTCTGGTCATTGCTGGGGCACCCAGCCCTTTGTTGTTGTCCACTTAAAGTGACTGTGTTTTGCCATTTTCAGATTGGTCCCAACGAAAGATACTCTCCAACTTTTGTCCAGAAGTAGAACTATTATTCTATCACTAGTTAACCCCGTATGAAAATTACCAGAACCATATGTGACAGATCATTTTGGGTTATCACACTTTTTTTCCGACCCTAACCCCAAAATAACCCCAGATAAAATAACTAAAAAAGATAGGTCCGACTCCAAAAATAACATGACTGTAGTACAATCTCACTCAAAATCCGGTGAGTCAACCTGTTTAATACTCCATCCGTTTCGCTAAAATCTTGTCATCCAATGTTTTCAAAG
>BSSO01000146.1:0-44537 GCA_030267885.1 Mesembryanthemum crystallinum | reverse complement strand
TTAGGGAGATAACGGGATTAGGAAAATATTTAGGCTGCAATTTTCCTGATTCAAGAATTAACCGAACTACCTTTAATCATATTTTAGAAAAAAACACAAGCAAGATTAGATCCTTGGAAAGCCGCAAATCTTTCAAAAGCTGGACGTTCCGTCCTTATTCAATCAAATTTAGAAGCTCTACCAACTCATGTAATGCAAAGTTTTAAACTCCCAAGTAGTACGGCCATAGATATTGATCGACTACATCGTAATTTTTTCTGGCATAATCATAACCGACGTAATCTTCCCTTAATTGCATGGGATAAAATCTGTCAACCAAAAACTGCAGGTGGTCTTGGCTTACGAAAAACTGAAGCAGTAAACAAAGCTTTCTTGACCAAATTAGGATGGAAGATTCTCACAGATCATGATAACCTATGGGTTAACATTATCAGAAACAAATATCTTAGAAAACATAATTTTTTCGATATACAACCAAAAAATCAAGATTCTTTTATCTGGAAACAAATTTTAAAAGAACGTGACGCAATTCGCAAAAGATTACGCTGGATAGTAGGTGATGGCAAAAACATATCTTTTTGGTTGGACAATTGGATTTTTGATCACAATGTGCTTGATCATTTACAATTAAGCTCTGATATGGTTCCTAATATTCATGCTAAAGTCAGTGATTTCATTACAGAAGTAAGAAGTTGGGATTACTCAAAACTCACACAGTATGTACCCACTTCTGTAATAGACCATATTAGAGGTATTCCTTTTCCACATACGCCGACCCACGATTCTTTTTGTTGGGGTCTTACTAGCACTGGAAAGTTCAATACTAAGATTGTTACATGGATGATACATGGTCTGAATAAAAATCAAAGTTCAAATTGGCCTTATAGATGGAATTGGTCATTAAACATTCCCCCTAAGTTACAAATTTTTATGTGGCAAATATTACATGATGGACTTCCAGTATGAAACACGCTATCAAACCATGGTCTTCATATTGATAATAATTGCCCATTCTGCAACAGTGCCTATTGAAGATTACTTTCATTTATTTTCTGAGTGCAATATTACAAAACAAATATGGGAAACAACAGCAAATAACCAATGGACTATGCGTAAGGATGCGCTAGCACATGTTATGAAATGGTGGACTTATTTGGAAACGCACAGGTATGATGAACATCTTCAAAAGAGTATTTTTATAACATGGAGTATCTGGAAATCTCGAAATGAATTGATTTTTCAAAACAAGCCGATTAATGTAGTAGGTACTATTTTGCGGGCCCAATACTTATTTAAAGAATGGAATATGCGACATAATTTGGATAAAGGTTTTCACACTTATGATATTGTTAGAACTGAATCTGGTCATAACAGTTCAACTAATCAACTGACTATTATTAATGTTAAGTGGGAAGCTCCTCCTGCTAATTTCATCAAGTTAAACTTTGATGGTGCAAAAAATAAATATGGCTCTGGAGCCGGCTTCATTTTACGGGATCATCATGGACAATTACACACTGCTAGTTGCTATAATTTTGGAAATGCTCCTGTACTTGTTGCTGAAACTACGACACTTCGAAATGGAATCAAGCAAGCCATTGATTTAGGATTTTCTCACATCTTTATTGAAGGGGATAATAAAATTGTTTTACAAGCCATACTAGGAATGTGTCAAATTCCATGAACCATATCCAGTCTGGTCATGGATATTCGACATTTCCTTCAGAGGATTGCATGTTCTTATATTCGTCATATTTTTCGAGAAGCTAATCGTGCAGTCGACTGGATGACAAAACAAGGCATTACTATTTCTAATTATTCCTATTGGAATACTAGCCCAACTATAGAATTTCAGAATATTCTATTTCATGAGACGATGGGAGCTAGCCTCGAGAGGAGGATCTCTTGATCGTTTTCCTTTCCTTTATAAAAAAAGAAAAAATAAAAAAATTAGGGAGATACGTGACGTAATTCTGACGCTAAATGCTTAAGAAAGGGCGGGAGCCCTGTCACTCGAAAATGAACACACTTTCCTTTCCCCCCTCCCCTCCTCTTCCTCTTCCTCTTCCTCTTCCTCTTCCTCTTCCCTTTCACTTTCTCTCTCTCTCTCTACATCTTGTCCTTACTTTTTGATTGAACCGCAGATTTAACAAACTCTCCCAAAATCCTCACTCACTCACATCGTTTCACTGGAGCTTCAATGGCGGCAAAGCCGGAGAATATAGTCGCCGATATAGGAAAACAACTCGCGCAACAAACTCGTCCCTCTAAAGATTTCCTCCTCAAGTCGCTTCGTGTAAGCCTTTATAGTTTATCGTCCATTTCCCGTTCCGTCTTTTTTTAGGGTTTCTTTGCATGTTAGATTGTTAGGTACTTAGCTTAATTTCTTCAAGCAACTCATTTGCCCTAATTTGTAGTTCGATACTTGTGAACTGGAAATTTCATTTGATTAGCAGTTTTCGCAGTTTGATATTGCCTGTCAGGCCGTAGTTTTGTTATTCAGGGCAGTTTTGATATTGACTGGGTTTCAGTTTTGTTTCGATATTTGACTTGAGAGGAGTGTTAAGAGCTGACGATTTGGGCATTAAATACCCATTTGCTTCTATTATTAGAAATAGAAGGGGATAAAGGAAAGAACAGAAGTGGAATTGGAGAGATAAGACGTGTAAATTGATATATGTTGACATACAATACAAGCAATTCATTGGTTAATCTGGGCAATTGCGTTGGAGAAGGAGGCCAACAAAGTCAAATCAAGGGGTAGTGCTATCATTTTGCGATCTTAGTTGCATTCCGTTCCATTATCAATGGAAGGTCTTGACTATTTGCAAGTTGTTAAGGCCCTGTTTAGCCTTTTATTTATTTATTTATTTTTTTAAGGATTCTAGTTTATCTCTCTTCTCGTTCCCTGGAGTTAGAAATTGACGCTTCATTTTAGAGTTCCGTTTTCTAGCCCCATTTTGGTTACTAGAAACGCTAAGGGAGGAGAAAGTGAAGCACTGAGGAGGAGAGATTTGTGAAGGAGAAATTGAAAATCATAGAAATGAAACGGGCTCTTAGTGCATATCATATTGAAGAGGGCATGCCACCGTTATTCCTGGTCCAGAATAAGAACTTGAGTACTTAAGATTGTTGCCAATGCATCCAATTGGGGATTTTTGAAGTATTGTGTGAGTAGCTTTAATGCTTTATGGAAGCTTGTGCTGCTTCAGAGCTCATGTAATGCTTTGATCTTTTGATTCCTTGCAGCGAGCTGCCGGTTCCCTTTCCGAACTAGACCAGCTTTCCTCGCTTGAATGTTTCATAAGGCCCTTGAGTCAGTCTCTTGCAAAGCACAGCCTGCTCCATCACAAAGACAAAGATGTTAAACTATTTGTAGCCATCTGCTTCTGTGAAATTATTCGGATCCTGGCACCTGACCCTTCTTTTGATGACAAAACATTCAAGGTAAGTAGGTAACTGACTTTGATAACTCTATTCTTGAGTTAATCTTCATCTGCTGATTGCTGCTCTTTTGGTTTACAGGGCATTTTTGAACTTTTTATCAGTATGTTTATGGAGTTAGCTGACATTAGAAGCCCTTACTTTTCAAGAAGAGTTAGAATATTGGAAACTATAGCAACGCTGGAATGCTGTCGGCGGATGCTGGATCTTGACTGTGATGAATTAATTATTCAGATGTTCAACACATTCTTTTCTGTTGTAAGGTGTAAATCTTAGTAGCTTTTGCCCCATATTCTTCCTATCTCTCTCTTTTTTTTTTTTTTTTTTTTTAAATATATTTGGTCCATCTTGTTCTTAAAGCCATTGCTGCATGATTAATTTGCAAGTATTAAAGTTTGATGATGATCTTTTTACTAATAACATTACTTGTTTTGGCAGTTTGCAAACTGGCTGTTTTTTTAGCAATCTCTTAATGAAGTCTTTATCCTGTCTCTCTTCGCACACTCTAATGTTTTCAGTGCATGCTCAAGCATAATCTTTCTCTCTCTTTTAATTTATTTTTGTATAGTTAATCTTTAATTGGTTCTGATGGACTGTGCGGTTGTTGTATAGAGAAGAACATCAAAGGAGTTTGATTAGTGGAATGCTATCGATAATGTCACTTATATTGAACGAAGAAGAGACTCCTCTGCCACTTTTGGAAGTGGTTCTACGGAATCTAATAAATAAAGGAGAGGTAAAAAAGTAGTGGAACATATTCCTTGTTGGTTAACTTATTCCATACGTTAAACTAATTTATCATTTGGTATTTAACTACTTAATATGTATCTCAAGACGAAAATCTTGCGGAGAAAGGTCTTGTGGTTATTTTGTCTTCTATGAAGTTTCTGACTAGTGGGCCTTTGAACTTCTATTTCAGGGTCCTGCTCCTGCTTCTTACCATCTCGCTGTTGCTCTAATTCAAAATTGTGCAGAGAAAATCAAGCCTTCTATTTGTGGATTTCTAACGTCTTGCATTTTGGATAGAGAGAGTGTGAGAGGCAAGCTTAAAGAATGTTACCACGACATTATATTTGAAATTTTCCGATGCACACCTCATATGCTTCTTGCACTCATCCCAAACTTGGCCCAGGAATTGTTGGTAGGTTTTATCAATTTCTGTTATCGATTACTGTAGCTCTGTCTCATGTGCTGCAGTCTAGCTGGTCCTGCATTTTCTGTTAAATGATATTTTGCTTTTGATTGCAGACCGATCAAGTGGATGTCAGAATAAAATCCGTCAACTTAATTGGAAAGCTTCTTATGCTGCCTAAAGACAATGATATACATGAACATCATTACCTGTTTATTGAGCTTCTGAAGAGGTTTTCTGACAAATCAGCAGAAGTTAGAATCAGTGTTATACGTGCTGTTAAAAGTTGCTACATGGCTGATCCATCCGGGATAGCATCGGGCAAAATTCTTTGTAACGTTTTCTTTTCTTGAAGTTCTTTTAGATTTGAGATGCCTTCCTTTTAGCTTTTCTTCATTACTCTGCATACTGTGAGCCCTTCTTTCAGTGATAGTTAATCTGCAGAGTTGCTTATTCTGAGGCAACTATGTCTTGATGTCTCCTTGTTATTTCTTCCTTGTTTTGAGGTGTACTCTTGACAATTCTTGATACTAATTAATGATGATGATTTATGATTTCTTCAGCTTCTCTTGAAGGCCGTCTACTTGATTTTGATGCCAGTGTGAGAATGGAGGCAGTTGCTGTTGTTTGTGATCTGGCCAGGTGTAGCTTGAAAAGCTTTCCAGAAGTACTAATAAGTCGGGCTACAGACCGGCTTCGTGACAAGATGGTGACTCTTCTAATTCTTATTATTCTGTTGTTTACATCAACAATTATTCCTCATTTAAACACAAGGTATCAATTTCATCCCTTTTCTGCATAGACATCAGTAAGGAAGGAGGCACTAAGAAAGTTGTTGGGTGTTTATCGTGACTATTGCACCAAGTGCTATGAAGGGCAGATGATGCTTAACGAATGCTATGAGCAAATTCTCTGTAAAATATTGATGCTTTCTTATGATAAAAATTTGAAGGAGTACAGGTTAGCATTGTTTTTCTTTGACTTGCTAACTTTAAATGCATAGTTCGAGTATTAACCTGTCTATGGAACTTCTTAGGCCCCAGAACTTGGAGGTTTTGCTAGCAGGTGATTTATTTCCAGCTTCTCTTCCGATGGAGGATAGGACAAGACATTGGATCTATCTATACTCACTATTTACTCCTGCTCAAGTTAAGGCGCTAAACTTGGTATTATGTCAAAAAAGAAGGTATTGATATTTTACATGTATATGTTTGCTCATGAGTAATAAGTTACTGTATTGTATCTTCTTTTCTTTGATGCCTTTGGCTAAAATGGATGATTTCCAGTGCCTTTGTCGGTTTTTTCAAATTTAATTTAATATAGAGGTTGTGTAATTAACTAAAAGAATGCACCTGGTGCTATTTGGTTTACAGTGATGTTAAGCTTGTGATAAGTTTGTTGTTACTCCTTCCATCCTGAAAAGATGGCAAAATTATCTATGTTTAGCGGTGTCAATATGCAGTCTGGATTTGCTTTAGTAAATGCATATGATTTGGAATATATATTTGTTTACATTAATTGACAACCCATGAAGCTTTTCCTTTTTCTTTCAAACATGAAGAAGAGATACAGCAAAGGTCATGTTCTCTTAAGTTTTCTTTTTAATTTTTGAAAAGAGGTCTACCTTTGTAAGATTGCGGTAGACAGGTAGTATTTTTCATGTACTAACGATGATCCACAAGTTCCATTAATTCAAAAGTTGGTAATTGTTATTACAGATACAACTTTGAGAACCTTGTTTTGCTGGATGTGCCAAATTGCAAATTTAACAGAAGTGGCGAACATCATTCTCTGAAATTATGTTTTCACATAGACTTGTATGGAATCTTTTTAATTTTTTCCCTATTGTGAAATAAGATGACAATGAGTCACTTTGTTTACAAGCTGACATCCCTGATTGCCATTCTTGTAGTGTATGCTGTATACTACAGCCTATAGGTATTGATTACATATATTAAGGCTGTGGGTTATGCCATCTTGATTTTCAAACTTTTGTCTTTAAAGTGTTTCATTTTCACTCATTGTATAAAAATTGATGTTTGTTGAAACTTTTTGATATCTCTAGGTTCCAGAAAGAGATGCAAGGCTATTTGTCTCTTAGAAGAAAAGAGAAGGTAAACTGTGGTAGTTACTGTAGGTTACGACATAATGTTTGCTTGGTTTGAGAAGTTCTGCGTATCTTGCTCTTGAATCCATTTTGCTGGATGATCAACTTTTACCTCAATAATCCTCTTTTTATTTCTCCTTCAGTGTAATTTAAGTAACGAACCTTGACAATAAAGTGTTAAGAAAAATTTCAGTTTGCAGCCTACTCCCCCACCCCCTCTCCCCTTTCTCCCCTCTCAAAAAAAATGGTGTCATGAGATTTTGGGCATAGTTACAGTAAAAGATATGTATAACCAGAACAGAGCACTTAGCTATTGTTGTTTATCTTGATATCATCAACATAGATGACTATTAATTTTTCATATTCTCTAATAGCCAACAAAATATTCTAAAGAAGATAGGTGGCATTATTTTATTTATTTATTTATTTATTTTGGTGTTGGGGGTGGGAGTTGGAGGAGGAGATTACCTAGGGTTAGCAATTACTGGAAATGTTAGTATGAGGCAAGATAGTTGTGATCAAGAGTATCATCAGAATGCATGGCCGTTTGAAATTACTGAACATTTTCATCGCCTATTAAAATAATGAATTCTTGACTAATAATACTCTGTTCTCAATTTCCTTGGGAATCGCAAATTCGTGATCGTGACACATTAAAATAATGGGTAGCTGGTAGGTCCACCTATTGATGTGAAGAAAAGAGACATACAATATCCCTTTAAGATGAAAATCACCCCAGTTTTCAAAAGCTAGAACACTGCAAAGATAAGGGATGAAAAGAACAATTGCCAAAAAAAAAGGGATGAAAAGAATCCTCAATATAAAGGGATGTGCCTATGAATGAGTCATTACATCTACCTTGGTTGTAAATGTTTGATATTTCTCTCGTAAATGTCTTTTGGTATCTTCTGCTTTTGCTCGACCATTTGATATTTTGATTTAACTTCTTCTTTTCTGTTTGGTTTAATGAATGAGGCACGTTAGATTCCTAACACTATTATATTGGGTTTGGGGGATGGAATGGGATTGGCAAGACTATTTATTTGTTTATAAACATTGCAGGTTGTTGACATGGAAAAGGCAGACAAGAGAATTAAAAATGCTTTCACACGAATGTCAGCAACATTTCTGAGTGCTGCTAAAGCAGAAGAGTCTTTTTGTATGCTAGACCAAATGAAAGATAGTGGCATTTTGGATCTCATGCAGCAACTTTTGGAGGAACCCGCATATATAAATGCCAATGCTATGAGGGTGCGTTACTTGAATTCTGATGAAGTTCGACTGAGGTTACCATTAAACACTAAGGAAGGAACACAATATACCAATTAATTATAATTAACAAAAAAATAATGATGTCCTTCATTAAACTTGATAGCCATTACATTAATACTTATAATAATGTTACTGTACTATGTCAGTTACCTCCTTGTAATCTTTGTTATTTATGCTGGTTATGTTATATCTCACATTCTGTTTATCTTCTCAATCTGATCTTGCTAGTACATAATATGAGATCATCTGGTAATGGCTCGGTCTCATGGACTATTTAGGTTGTTTTGGTACATAAGAGTTCTCAAGAGAATCATAAATTCATAATTCTAGTTTTTCTGTATTTGATGTGCCTGTTGCATTCATATTTAAACTACATTCTTGCAAGTGTATTTTTGCAACCATCCACATCCATACCACTTACCATAGCTGATTTACATTACCAGTGTATATCTACGTAAACATTACATTCTTTCTTAACTACTGTGAGTCTTTGCTTCTGTTATTGCATGGCTCTCTCTTGTGATGAAGATAAAATATATTTAAGGACTTGTAATACTGTACTTTTTAGCGATTTTACGTAGATCATTAAAGTTTTGAAGCTGTCATTTACTACTTCCAGAACTTTGGTTGTCATTAATGGTCGGAGAACTGCATTATTCTGGTCTATCCCTGGTGCCAATGTCCCATTGTGCCTTCTTTTCTTCTGTGCGCGCGCATGTATTTATCCACAAGTTGTCCTTTGAGGTGGAGGCCTTCTTTAAATGAGCCAAATTGGACTATCCCTGAAATTTGTTCCATTTTTCCTAATTTTGCTGTTTGTTGTGTTTTTGCAATTCGAGTTTATGAGGCGAAACACTTATTGAGTTTCTTGGATCAAGCCTCCTTTTTTAAGCCTTTATTTTTGTTCTGCTGTTGTTTCCCCCTTTCCCCTCATCACATGACCTGGTATACTGGTGTTCAAGCAAGTACCTTTAATTTGTTGTTTCACGAATGAATTGTAAATCAGCCTTTTCTTTCCAGTGTATAGTTCTCTTTTGTTGCTCTTGTACGTTATCTTTTCGTTGATTTTTGATTAGGTAAAGAAGTAAAAATGGGAGAAAATATTTGTTAGACATTGTAGAGGACAGGAGGTCCTCCAGAAAATAAAATAAAATAATGGTACAAAGAAGCATGTCAATCAAGCTTTACATTGTAGTAGAAATCCTCGAGAAAGACGTAGTATCATACTGTCATGTTTCTAAAGGGAGGCTAGAAATACCACTTGGATCTGTAAAACTACAATGATCAGTGCCCTTGTTTTGTTAAGAATTCCTTTTTTTCTTTCTGGCTGCTACAACAACCATAGCCACTAATGTGGGCCCTACTGCTGTTGAGATTGAAAAATGTGTGCTTCCTTAACCTGTTATTAGTCAAGACTAGTAGAAACGTTCTTTCCAAAAGAACCACAATGTAACATTTTTGAAAAAGTGGAGAGTAGTAAATGACAAGTACTAAGTAGCAGTATCAATTTAGTAGTAAGATGTACACAAGTAACACAACGATATCGTGCAAGACGAAAACGCTGGTCTCATTAGATCCTTGATTTGAGACAAAAGTTTGTTGGGACATTTTGATTGAGTTCATGATAATCTAAAGCTGATAGCCAACAGTTACTCTTTCAGCTCTTATCCCTATAGAGAGGTCATGGTAGTAAGATAATACACAAATATTAAACAGTAGTAGAAAAACAATTTGTTTTCTGCAACACCCACCAAGGTTCTATCTCTCTTATCCCTCTCAAACTAACATATTTGATCTAGAAACTCCAAAATTATAGCTGGATAAGTCTTATATCATTCTGGTAAATATGAACTTGTGTCTACTAAGTAATTCCTCCAGCTTTGATAATCAGCAGGTACTTACTTTGATTGTAGCGTGTTGGGAGTCTTGTTGCTTAGAATGTTTTACAAGATTTCCATTCTTGTTAATCTTCTATGTAGTGGCATCCTTAACCAAGTCCAATGGCAAGAAAGAACGATGGAGCTGACCCTGCCTATCATGTTTGTGATGTTTTTGTGCACATTGTATTAGAAGCTTCCTTTGTGTGACGAGTATTTAAATGATAGTAGAGAACTGCAAGAGCAAAGACATCTATTAAGATAAATTTGGTCTTTTAGATTTTTGTTAAGCATACATTTAGCATGTTAGAAGCTGTGTAAGAATTGCTCTTTTGTGACTTGTATTCTTCAACTCTTTTCCTTTTTTTTTTCCTTTGTTTTTTTTTGTTTTTTTTTTTTTGTTTTGGCTATTGTCCCTCCCTTCGTTCTCTTTTGACTATGGAAATACCATCTCTTTAAAACTAATTGTTTTGGTGAAATAATATCAAAAATTGACTTTTAATTTGTTAATGATTGTTAATAGCTGGCCCTTTAATGCAGTTCCTACATGTCCTTTAATTCTGTTAGCCAAGAAAATAAATTATGTCAATTTTCTTGATGTGCAGGACAATTTTTTGAAAAAGATTGGGGATAAGCATCCGCATATTGAGTTTTTGGAAGAACTCTCTCTGAAATGCTCACACAATATTTTTAGTGCTGAGAATGTCCTCTATATCTTGGATCATGTTTCTAGCAGCATATGTAGAGATGATTGCCTGGATGATTCTTCTTATAACCTTCTCTCGGTAAGATTTATTGTTTTGATATCCTGACTGGGATCTGCGCACTGCTGGAAAGAAAGAGACTTCATGATTGATTTTATTGCTTTGATATTTACTTAGCAGCAGCTGATGCATGACCCAATTTTTTTATGTTTTTCTTTCAATCTTGTCTTGAGATGGTTTTCCCTGTGTAGATGGCCACTGAATTTTGTATCTACTCTGCTAAAAGCTCACCTCTCCATAGACCTTTTCTGTTTCTTGATAGAGTTGTAGTTGGTCATGTAATGTGTTGCAGCCACCCTGGCTGGTTGCCCAAAAGATTGACAGTGTAGGGGCTTAAATGGAATCAAATTTAGATAATCTGTTAAGAATAGATTAATCAAAAATTGAACAATTTGTGTATTTTTCCGGCTGAAACTAAACTGGAATCAGTGTGATGGGATGGAGCTTTCATTACTTTCAGGTGGCAATATTTGTTTGGTTTAGGGTGAAGGTCTATGGAAACTGGTGAGGAATTTATCGTAAATAAGTCGTCTTTGTTCAAAAAATTTGACTGAAGGGTTTTATCTTTTATGATGGGAAAAGGAAAAAAAGATTGTACTAAGAGAGTTGGCTTGAATAGCCAATTAAGCTTTAAAAAAGGGAAAAGAAGGATAAGCCAAACTAGGGAATCACCATAGCACTTTGTGTGGAATTTCAAGAATCGCTAATATATCCTCATGGCTACACGGCTATTATTGCAATCTGTGCCTGGAATAGTGTAGTCACATGTTGATACTTGGGCCATGTTCTTTTCAACTTCAAGGAATTGAATTGAACAGACAAAAAGTACATAGCTGAACTGAATTAAACTTAGAATAATATAACAACAATAAGAATAGATGTTCTTTTGAGGACTCTTCGTCCTCCTAGGCTAATATATTATCTAAAAAATAAAATAACTATTTGCATTTTGAAATTTGGCAAACGAAAACTAATTGCAAAAGGTTATATCGAGAAGCTGTTTCTAATTCAAAAATCTCAAAACTGAAAAGTTACAATGATACTATACCATACTAGAGTTATCAAAACTAGACTTGATGTGTCCTGTTTGACCCTTTTCTTTTGATATCCTTCAGAATTGTTGTCAAACTCATCCAAGAAGTTTATCTTTCAACAGTTTATATTTATTCTTTTGAATTGTTATGATGGCGAAAGGTGAGCTAATAGGATTTAATCCCTGATGTAGGCTTTGAACCTACTCGTCTTACCACCAGTCTCTTAACTGATTGCTAAAAACAAAAGATGAGCCTTTGTGATGTTCATATGCTTCTTATGTTCCTTGAAATATTCTCAGCTTTACAAAAGAGATGGTGCATGTCCAGTTGCTTCGCCGTCCAGTGACCATTGGGGAATGGCATCTCAATAACATTGATCTGAGAAGTAAAAGGTGGTTATGAATGGATAGTAAATTCAAAGATTTAGCATCAGAAAGTAGACTTTGCATTTGTATAATTAACCAAGAAAGAAGTTATGAAGTACTTTATGAGTAAATTTTGCCATTGGCAGCAAAGCATTGACGAAAATTTGAGTGGACTAAGATGCAGGAATTAGAATGGTCTAGTAATTTGTTTTTATAGTTCTCATCTACATGCATCTTGTGACATCACATCAAAGCTGAAACTAATATGGTTGTTCAGGTGTTCATTGCTTTGATGTGATGTCTTCATGCTCTAGTTTTGATCAAGTTGTAAGCTTGTGTTCTGCAGTATCTTGGTTATAGGGCTATAAGTTGTTTGTCCTATGCTTTAAAGCTTTCTATAGTCTAGCTCTTCCAGATGTGTACATTGGAGCACTCCATCTGGATGGTGATTGAAACAGGGAAGGGCCAAAATGGGAGTAACATGTGCTGTTGTTTTATTACCTTATCACTTTTATCCACAGCTAACATGTTTCAGTTTCTTTAGTGGATATGTGATTTTATCTTGTGATCTCTATTTCGTTTTCTGAATATTTCTCAAACATATGTCTCATCTTCTTGGATCAGGATATTATCAGAAGTTTCCCTGTGCTCTTGAAAGGTTCAGAAGATCAATTTAAAATGTTGATGCTGGAGGAGGAATTTCCATCATGTGGAAAATTTGTTCATATATTAGCAAATGCTGGCCCTTTTATATCAATGGAGCTGAGGTAAGATCCGTAATCTTATCCTAAACATATTTTAAATTGTAAGTCTGATCGATCCTATGAAGGTACTGAGCATACTGCATTTGTGGTGTCTCTATATGCTCTCGTCATGGCAATTATTTTATATTAGAATCTTCTGAAGTTACATCAATCTCGAAGTCAACATAGGCATAAGCTCCTCTGTAGGTCAGCCGATATGCATCATATCCTCTATTGGTTCATTTGTTGTACCATGGCACCTTCCTCCAAATTTTCTTGTGACCTCCATCGAAGTCATTTACAGATCTAATGAATCTAGGCCCCTATAATGTAGTAACAACTATTGGAACCTCCCTATTCCTCCTTGCTTTACACTTCTCATAGCTAATCCCTGGATTCTTTCTCTGCTTCTCCTGTAAACCTTTTGAAAGAGAAGGAAAAGTGCTATAGCATAAATTTAACAACAAAATAGCAAAGGAAGAAAAGATACGCATTAAGATCCTGCCGAGGGGAGGGTCTGGGGAGGTCCAGATGTACGCAGCCTTACCTCTAACAAGTAGAGAGGCTGTTTCCGGAAGACGCACCAAAAAAAGATGTACTCCAAAAGAGTCATCTTACAAACTGGCCCAATTTCTTTGGACCTCAGTGATTGAGTAATCCCTAAATGTCCCTGCAGCTTTGGTCCAAATAGATGCCAAACAAGTGGCTCTGTCCCGAATCAGCTCGTATGAGCTTCCAGCAGAGACTCGTGCATTCCGTTCCAACCATAAATGCTACACAATTTCGCCAACAGGGCATTACACCACAGTACCCTTCTCTCCTTACCTTCCCCAAAACCTGCATAATGAAACTGGAAGAATGCCAAACAGAAGATGGACATACGCAAGCTTCCCAAGATCCAAACAACCTGCTCCAAAGAAACTGTGCAGCTTCACAGTGCAATAAAACCTGTGCTGCTGTCTTGTTACTGGCACAACACACATATCCGGGTGCTGGGCTATCACTTATCACCATAAATTACATTTACTGGTCCTCTAAAGTTTTATTCTTCTAAACTTTCACTTAATTGCTTATTTTACTTTTGCTAGAAAGGGGGAAGCAACGAGAACTTTCTGTGTGTATATCTTATGATTTTTTTTTGAGCTCTTTCATGAACGTATGATTTAGTATTGCTATTTATCTAATTACATTAATTTTTTTTTGGCTGTTTATCTATTTTATTCCGTAACAGACAGTCTTTTGATGTGTTGTACTTGCATCCAATTTGATGTATCTCTTGCTCTCCTTTTTCGTTCAAAAATTTTCATTTGGGACACGGAGAGTGATATTTATGAAAATGTTCTTGTATGAAAACTTGGTTAAAGCTTCCTGAATCGGGGTTTCTTTCTGAAAACAAGGTCAGAGCAGCAGTTTCAGGCACAAGTACACAACTAGAGAATCTTGAGAAAAATCAATTGTCATAACACATGAACTTACTACAGCATTGCTCTTGAGACTTTAGTTTTAAGTGTAGCTGGAAAGTGTGTAATTGACCTTCTTTCATGACTAAACTCACTTGTGAACTTACCTTTTTTTTTTTTTTCCTCCTAGACTATCTTCTTCATTTGACATGACTTATGATACTCTCTCACATTTTGCATGTAGTGAGATCTACCCTCTGTTGGAGAGGTTATGCCTGGAAGGAACTCGTGCTCAGTCCAAGGCTGCTATATCAGCTATTGCAGCATTAGTTGGTTCTTCTGAACAAGTTCTTGTGATGAACTTGTGTCAGGTAAATATGTGGATCACATCCATTGATTCATGTTTTGTTTTATGTTGATGAATCTGAGTTGATGACATCCATTGATTCACAAATTTGTATCAAGCATTGTTCCTAGTCTTTTAATACTGAGACAATATAGTATGAAGTAACATAGTTACCTTCTTTTCCAACTTTGTTCACATTTATTCTTTTTGTTAAGTCTGCTACGATTTTTCTTCTTTTCATGTGCCCAGAAACTTGTGGAGTCACTTCATGCTGGCTGGAACATTCCGACTGTATTACAGTCGCTGGGTTGTATTGCACAGCATTTTGTTTCGGCATTTCAAAAACAGAAGAATGAGGTTTATTCATACATCAGGGAGAGAATTTTTGAAGTAATGGTTTTTTCATTGATGAATAATATGATGAATTATAGTTTATGATTATAGTTTTTAGTCTCTTCTTTCTAAACATTGTGACTGTAATCTGTTCTGCAGGAGAAAATGACAGAAGGTGTTCAGTTACATGAGAGATCTGCAAGTGATGTGTCCTTCGATAGCAAAATGAAAGTTAGTGCCATCTTAGATTGGAGCTTAACATCACTTAGCATTTCCACGAGATAAAAACATTCTGCACTTCTGTTTCTGACCGAGTTCTTAGTTTAGGAATTTTCTTGAGTGAATGATGTCTGTTGCATGTGGTACATATTTTCATTAATGGGAGATTGCATTTATAAAAGTCAGAACTACAAGACCAATTGTTTGCTACCCTTTCTCTTGCAATCTGGTTTCTTCTCCTCCGCCCTTTTCACTTCTTGGCTAGTTTAATTTCAAACATAAAAAGAAACATAGCAACTACCTTCATTTTGTTTCACCTGACTGCCTGGTTCTGTTTCCTTGTTAAAATGGTATGATACTCTATTGGTTTACTTTTGGTTTCCTGAAGTAAGTATTCAACCATGAAGCTAAGGTAATTTATGAAAACACAAAGAAAAGGAAAATAATAAAAAGAAGAATTCTTGCAAGCCATCTCAACTTGGTTTCTTTGGGAAAAAACAGAAAGAAGATACCATCAAAGTCTCCGTGACCACTTTGGCTTGCTCTCAATTGCTGCATCCACCACGCCCCTACCAGCCCAACCACAGCCTATGACAGCAGTCCTCCAAGCCCAAACATAAGATTCGGACCATGACTACCCATTTGAACCTCTAATATTTCACGCTTAAACTAGCTAAAAAAAAAAGGGAAGTTGAAACAAGCTGAGGCGGATGGATTGGTAAGGCATTGAAGTAGGAGCATAGGCCACAAGTGGCAACATTTGGAGCATAAAAGCATGCAATGATGAGGTGCTTGGTCTTGATAAGTCTTTGTCTGGAGGAGCTCTTACGCTATTTTGTCTGGCTTATCATCATTATAAGGAGGGGTGAGGGTTCCATGAGAAGTATGTGGAGTAGTTTTGATGATGAATGTTGGTTTCTAGAGTTAGCATTCATCACTTGTAAGTAGATTTGACTGTTGTAAGATGCATTCAAATGGTGTAGAGTAAGGTGTCTTAATTTGTATAATGTTGATGGGTGACTTTGCTGACTAAACTCCTTGAGTACTTGGTTGGGGAGAAGTCTACATGTCCACCTGCTTATGATACTCTTTTGTATTGGGCAACAGAAGCACATTGGTTGTGTCAGTTCAAGAAAACGAAAACAGTTTTTATTTCCAAATTTTCTAGGAAAACCTTGTTTCTTGTTTTCCAATGTGGAAAATTTTGGAAAAGTGTGTTTTTTTAATGACGGAAAACTATAAAAAGCAACTTTGGGTTGTTTTCCAAGTCTAGTTATAAAATAGAAAACAAGGTTTTCCATTTTTCCAACTTTTCGAGTGGAAAACACCTGTTCTGAACATGTTTTCCAGACTCCTTGTTTTCTTTGAAATTTTTTCTAGAAAATTGCCACAGTTTCTTGGAACTGAACACACCCATATATTTCTGTCTTTGACTTTTCTCCCTATCTAGGAGGACCTGTGGAGAACTAATTATAAGACTTCCTAGATGTGCTCCCTTCCCCCCCCCCATGGATTGCTGTTTTAAATATTAGAATTTTCACGTCCAAATTTCCATGTTTTTCTGCACTGACAGTCTGACACCATCACTTTTGCAGATATATGGGCTCAAGACACTTGTCAAGAGTGCCTTACCAAAAGAAGAAATTCGTGGAGAAGAGCAAATCAGTAATTTGTTGGATATTTTGTCCAAAGTGCTACAAACTGGTAAATTTGCTGAGACGGACACTGCATGGTAAGATACCGTTCTGTCAGCTGATATGATTATGTCTTCACTTCATCTGCTCAAGCGGAAGTTTATTTGTTTTACTTGTCTGGAACACATTAAGTTGAAGAAAAGTTGAGCTTAGTTTTGTTCAAATGATCAGATCATTGTGATGGCTTCAAATGATCAGATCATTGTGATGGCCTCACTGGTCACATCTCTTGTTGGAGCATTGGGCACTAGACTTGGTATGATATACTCATAGGGACAGCTTTACTTTGGTTAGGATATTATATGTGGAGGTCTAAACCAAAGATCATTGTCAGTTCCCCTTAACTTCGTCATTTTTTGAGCTCTTACTGTGGTGTTTGATGCTCTGATATGGTATATTGCTATTGCACGCCTATCTGTTAAAGGTGTAATATATACGCAAAAGTCAAAACATTGCCACTAGGTGTGAAGTCTGAACTATCACGTGGAGCTCTAGGGTTCCTACAACTATCGCATAAGTAATACTTCTGCTACTACAGACTTTGATTCCTTTAATTTAGCTATTCTATGCTGGTATAATGCAATGTGCTATCATGTGTGGGTTTCTAAGGTTTCCCAGAAGTCATAGTCACTTATGTGGTAGTTCTGCTACTTCAGACTTTGATTCCTTGAATTTAGTCGTTTTATGCTGGCAGTGTGGCGGCGTTTATGGATAATGCTGTGAGCTTTTTGTTTTTTTGTCAGTGGGCAGACTTTGTAGTCTTAGTGCTGTTGATGTATTTGCTTTTACTGCTGAATATGCTCGTTTTCATCGACTTGGGGTCCTATCAAAATTTTAATTTGTTGTGCAAGTTGAACTTTAGAAGCTTAAAGGGGATTGGGATAAGAAGGCATGAGAGCAAACTTAACCCTTAATGGAGCCAATTATCCTCCTACTTTGTTTCTCTTATTGTTTGCTTGTTTCACTTCCTCTGCAATGTGGATTTTCTTTTTCGAGTCCCCTTAGGGTCACTGGAGGTTTTCGTGGTCGTTAACTTCAGGGCTCATGCCCCATAGGATTAGTCGGGCAAAGCTCGGATATCCATGTTATCAAAAAAAGCAATGTGGATTTTCTTTTCTCTATTTTGAGTGTAACTAAGGTTTACCCCCCTTTTTACTTTTTCCATAAGGCCCTTTTATTTTAAGTATAATTCTGACAATGTTCTTAGCATGGACTGAAGAGCTTGAAATGTAGTGATCTATCAAATGATAATTTACATCTGCCCTTCAGCCATATGTTCCTTGGCGATCTATTAATGCAAATTCATAAGTTGACTGCCTAGTGAAAGCTACTTCAAGTTCTAGAGGAGACACATCAGTGGCTGACCCGTACCCACTGAGCTCCAGAAGATCTATAAGAACTTCATATTTCTCCTTAGCCTATTAAGCGCCTTCATCTAAGAAACTAGAGCAGCTGAAGTCTACTTTCACCATCTGTTGCATGATACTTTTCGTATCAGATAGATCATGGTTCATCATGGACCCATTCCTTATTGACCTCCTCTCTCCAAGCCGTTGACGCATCCTCTGTGCTGCACTCTGCAGTTATTTCCATGGTGAACTGGAAAATGATTTAGCATTATGGTGCTGTTATTAACTTTGTTGCTTGTGTCAAATTATTTTTCTTGCTTTTTTCTTTTGAGTTTGTTATTTGTGTCTCTTAGATTCTAATCTTAATACATGCAGTGAAAATGACGTGGCTTATATCAAATTGGCTGCTGCTAAATCTGTTCTGCGGCTTTCGAGGCGGTGGGATTTTCATATTTCACCCCAAATGTTTCAGTCTACTATAATGATGGCAAAGGTATGGAGGTTGTGATGTGCTTCGGAATATTGCTGATGCAAATCAGCTTACTATTAAGTAGAAAATAAACATGATTTACTTGAACCATTTGATCTTAAAACTTGGCACTTCTGCCTTTAAAATAAATCATAGTAATATCTCTTCTTCTCACTATAATTAATTTGCTTAAAAGATGGATACGAATTTTCCTAATTGCCCCCCAACCTACAATTATTTTTGCATCTTACTAGGGGTGGATCCATAAATATTTCATGGTGGTGTGGTGTCCCTTTGTAATAAAACATTCTTAAAAACATAAATTTAACTAAAAGAATTAGTTAATTCTAAAATTGCATTATGTTAGCGCCAATATTTACCAAATATAGTTATCATCCCTGATGAGCTGTCATATCGTAGAATATGCATAATAGCTTTGTCAGACATTTAGTTATTTATGAAAACGAGCTTCATTGCCATCAGTGGTGATAAATTCACTTACAAACTCTAAGAATTATCAAAAAGTGATCCCACATTTGATAATGCAATACCGATTTGATATCCTTCATCGCAAAGAGCGACATTTCTGTACTTGCAGTTGCAACCAAGTTTAAGCAAACACACTGAAGGTAAATGATGTACTTCCTTGTGCCAGAGGGCCCGGAGCCAACCTATGTGCTCTAAAAGATTGGTCACACTATTCCAGACTTCTAACTGAATGTGTATTTGCCTACCCTTTTTTATTCTCTTATTACCTTGTAGTAGTAACCCAAAAACTAGTACTCAAAACTTCACTAGGATATCAAATCTCGCATATGGGCCAGTATGAATTGGTTTTTGAGCTGCCAAGACACAAATGCTGTAAGTAAAGGGGCATTCAATAATGTTGATACATGCCCAATACGACTGATAAATGGCCAATACAGTCAATAATCTGAACTTCATGCTGCAATAACTGCTACCCATTACGGGACACCCGTAACACTAAATCTCTGCGATATCGTGACCACAACCAAAATTTGATATCTTGAGTCTCCAAGAGAAAAGTAAAGAGGTGGGAGGAATCAAATATTTATGGGGCTTTTTGAATTGTGTGCCTGTAGGCCTGTAGTTAACAATTTAAAGAAAACAGTTTCTTTTATTTGTTGGAGAGAGATAGATATGCGAGAGAGTAAGGCAGAATTACTGATTGTGCCTTATTTAATTTGTGCCCATTTCAAAATTTAACAGGTGTTTTACCAAGCCATAGACTCCAGTATTTGTTCTTCAGAACTAATCAATATGTAACTAAGCAATTTCTTGCTCAAGTGGTTGCACTTGCACTTTTCTTGCCTCTGTCCTTCAGGTGTTGATCCCGTTGAAAGGTGCTATGCTATTATACATGATGATATCAAAGTTTGAGTACATAAGGACAGGTTAAATAGAAGAAAGTCAAGGAATCCTGCATTCATTCTGTGCTCATGAACTTGACGAGATTGAACTATATTATTTTGAAAATGAGGAAAATGACAATGGAAGTAATTAATGGAGCTGAATAATGGTTCTCTATCCCTATTGCTTCCTTATCAACTTAATTATGCAGCGCATTCTCTACGTACATTGTGCTTAGCTTAACACATACGAATTGTTGCAGGATGCCTCATCTTTCGTACGTAAAGCATTTCTGGATAAAACTTATATGTTGCTAAAAGAGCACGCTGTATCAAGAAAGTATGCCTGTGCATTTGCTATGGCTGCATCGGATTGTGTTAAAGATCTGCAAAATGCTGTGTGTCTCTGATCTGGTCCCACATTTCTTCTGATTTTCATTTAAATTTTTGCTTATTATGGTACAATCTTCTGATGTCTACCTGCCAGTCATTGAGATATTTGGCGGAGTTTATTAAAGAATACAACAGAGCAGCGCCAATGTGTCCTACTTCAGCCATAGAAGGATCCTTGACAGATTGCCCACCATACATTGTCGTGTTCTTGCTCCATGTTCTTGCCCATGATGCAGGATTTCCACCTGTAAATTCTCATAGTGAAGGACAATTTGCTCAGTTTTGCAGGTATCTTATTCTTCTTCTTTTATCCGGTGACATTCTCACACTACATGTGCTTAGTCAGGCTGTGTTGTTGCGCAGGCCACTTGTTCTCATTTTGAAGCTATTGGTCAGTTCTGAATTTGTTGATTGGGATTTGGATCATGTCAACAAAACCTTTTTGTGCTTGCGAAGTATTTTTCGGGCCATAAAAAGAGCTGAGGATGCTATTGACCCTGAGAAAACTTCTGTAGGTATTGTAGAATTACTCCTTTAGATATCTTTGCATTGTTGTATGACTAATCTTGAGAATGTTTTTTAATATTGCAGAAGCTCCATATATTAGCGGACATTGGTATATCTATTTTAGATGTTCTCAAACATGATGGTATCAACTTATCCCTTGCCCCTGGACTGGTTCTCCTTCCCTCATCGTTGTATAAAACTAGCCTGATCAGAAAAAAGGAGGCAAGTACTGCAACTACCATGTGATAGTTGATTATAGTTGATTACAAATCACCAAGTCAAAGTTAACACTCTTTAATTTTTTCAGGATAATTTATGCTCATCTTTTGTCAAGGAAAGTTTTGTGAGAAAGCTTGTTCACATCTTTGACTGTGATTCTAGTCAGGTGGGTCAGATTGCTGTTCTGTTTTGGTTGCTCCTTATCTTAGGTAAAATTAACAAATTTATTTCATTTACTTGCTCAGCTGTCTAGGAAAAGTGTTAAGCATGGTCAAAAATGTCTAAAGGAGAATTTGCAAGATCAGAACGTTCCTGATTTAAGCGTGTTTAAGCAAATTGAGGTGTTAAAAAATGTTACAACTCAAGACAAGGTTGCTGAGGAAGGTATGTCCAAAATTTACATCCTTGAGGAATGCCCCAAAGGGAAATAACAAACTGCAATGATTGGCTCTTCTCTAGGAACGGCGCAGTTGCAAGATAACTCGTCTGTTATTGAAGAACTTGAAGCAAAGGGTTCAGGAAACGTTGAGGGTTTATGGGGGAAAGATCATCAACTTGTTTCTAAGACTGCAGCATTGGAACTTTTTGGAACTGTATCAGACGTATCTACTCAAGAGGTTGAGGTTTCCTCGTCAGTTTGTCAGCAAGATGAAAGGAAACGGAAAAGTAGCTGTGGATCTGCAGAAAGTCCGGAGCTCTCCAGAACTAAGCTCAGACCTTGTTGCAGTTCAGATGTAAGGGTTTTAAGACTTGATATTGTTTCTTTATACTTCATCGTACCCGAGTTAAATATTATTGGAGCAGAACATAGCAAACAGATGGTCTCATGCAGGTTAAAGCAAGTAGTTATCAGTAGGAGCCTGCTCTTCTCAATGAACTTGGTGATTTGGCAACTGTTGACCCTACCTTTTACCTTTTGTTTTCAAAGCATTACACAACTTCCTTTTCTCAGGAAGATTGATTATGCACCGAGCTTACCTCTACTTTGTGGCTACTTCGACGCACTTGTAGTCGTTTCCCCTAAAACTATTCTCAAGAAGACAATGATTTACATGTTTGTTCAATCAGAACATGTTGTGCAGAAGATAAAAACTGCTGTTCTTGCTATGACACTTGGTCGTATACACTCGTCTGTCCACATGGATTGTGTGTTTTTACAGGAAAAATGTTCTGGTGTCTTTGTTTATACTGAGCCAAGTTGAATGGTTGATGCATCCATTTCGATTCCCACCTAGTGGTAGATATGTAGTTTAGTTTAGTTTATGATTTCATGAGAGCACAGAGCTCACTTTGATGTTAAAGATTAAAGAAGCAGTAATATTCACATTCATTTGCATAATGTGATGATTGTTATTTCACCTTGGTTATGGTTGCTTTCATTATCTGATTTCATGATAGGGTACGGGCATGATGGTGTTTATAGCCCTTCTTTGTACAGGGTGACACCCCTTTGGTGTCCCCAACTCCTCATCTTATTGTTTACTAAACAAAATAATATTGAATTCAGTGAGCAAGTTCCTCACCATCTGATGATGATGTTATTGTTACAGGGATCAATCGCTTCCTTTTCACAGCAGTGGTAAGTTGTCAAATCCTATTTCATGTTTAATAATTAAGACATGTTAATCAAGTTTATATATATTACCACTTTTTCTATGGCTTTGTGTTTCTTTCTTTCTAATGGGCCAAATTCCAGTCTCATAAGGTAGGTTAAGTTTTGGTAGCCAATAACTAGTGTAGAACTTTAGTAGAGCTTTCTTGCATGGACTTTTAGACGTAATTTTTAGTAAAGGTTTGTTGATACTGTTGAATTCTAATACATAATTGCGTGCAAGGATCCAATGCAATTTATGCGATTTCCTGAGATTTGTATTTATCCCCATGGTGAAATTAACATGGAGCCTTGAACCTCTGTGAAATAGGAGCAATGATTAAGACTCTCATTCACTATTTCAGAGCTTAGGGATGCTACGGCTATGGAAGTTAAATTATCTTCTAAATTGGTATATGAGAGGAAGTACAAGAGGGTGGAGGAGGGTTCTTGTAGCAATTGGCCTCTTTTATAAATTAAGATGATAAGAAGGGGCTTGGGGTATGAATGAAGGTTTTTGTTGCATATCCGAATGGAGACTTGTGTTGGAGAGATTGGTGTTTGGGATCTGTAAAGGCTATAGACATAAAGAGGGTTAGATCCTATGGGTAAGGGCTTTACATTTGTTTGCTTAGGACACTTTGCCTCCACTTTTGTAATTCTTTGATTAATTATCTTAATAAAATTTATAGGATCTTTATTATGCAAATTTCTACATGATAGAGAGATGAAGGAACTTACTTCTTTGTTTGGGATTGTGGATTTTGTGTGTCCTTCTGGGGGCTAAGGATGCTAGGGTGTGGATTTTTTTTTTATTTTTTTTTCCTCTTTTCTTGACAAAGTGCACTTAAGCCTTACCTGTTGAGCTAATTTATGCGCAGCTGCAACTCCACTTCTATCTACCTTAGACACACAGCAAGTATCAAATCTGGCTACATAATCTAATATACAAGAAAGTAAGATTTGACCTCTAGACTTGGGACTCTGTCCTGCCTTAGGAGTTGTACAAGTACCAGGGAATCAGTTGCTATATTGATGGAATTCAGGCCGTTATCTAGAGCCCATTGCAGACAATGTAGGCATGCGTAGCATTCTGTCTGTAAAGCAGACTGAGCAAAAAGCGCTTTAGTACCCCTCGATGTAGACCCATTAGTACTGAATTCAGTGGTAACCCAGGCAGTAGCCGCGAAGAGATCATTTTTTTTCCAGCCTCCATCAATAACAAAATGCATAGATTGGTTGGCAGGGGACCAAACTGAAATGTTAAGGACTGGTTCATTACACCTTCCAGGGCAACTGGATTACGTGTGAACTTGTTAGCCGAGCGGGCAACTCTGGCCTGATCATCTTGCAATATGTATGTATGCCATAAGGAGATCAACAGCTGAGGGTCTGGAGAGGCTCCTCTAAATATAACATTGTTTCTATGATTCCAGATTGCCCAAAACGCAGCAATGAACCTTTGCAGGAGGTCAGGATGAGAGGCATGCTGTTTGGAGAAAAAACCTATAAGATCATATGCCCATTGATGAAATGGAGTATGGATATTGGCCTCAACATTGATACCCAAGTCCCCATTTTTCCAGAATCGAGTTATGATGGGGCAAGTTTGAAACAAATGGTCTAGTGATTCCATCTGATCATTACACAATGAACATTGACCATGAATGTGCATGTGTCTTCTTAAGAAATTAGCACCTGTTGGCAAAGCATTCTGAAACAATTTCCAGATAAAAACTTTCCACTGGGGCATGACATCCAATGCCCAGATTTTCTTCCAAAATGCATGACCCCATTTATCAGGTATGTTGGATTCCAAATATTTGCTATTTAGAAAAGCATAGACAGACTTAGAAAAGCATAGGATGTGGAGAGTTGATGAGCCCACTTCACGGTCTTTTCTTGCTTGTACCCTCGCAATATGCTCCTTTTCGTATTGCTACTTTCCTTTAGAAGAGTAAAGATCCCCTCGTCGGTGTTATACTTTCCTTTTCCAAGCATATGACAAAGGAGGAGATTGGATAGCTGTCTCACGATATGTGTATGTTTTGTTGTGGTAGTTGTAATTCTTGTTCGCATTTTTCCCATCAGTGCGATATGTCCCGGTTTCTATGGTGCAAACTTTTGGCTATTTTTCAAGGACTCTTCATTTCAACTCAGTACCCATGTCAGATTCTCAACACTTTGACATGGGTGTTGACACTTGACACAAAACTTTTGGGGCAACTCTGATATCTCAGACACTTACCCTTGTCCGACACTAGTAGGTGGGTCCGAGTACGCTAACTTTTTGTTCTCGGGTTGGGTATGCCCGGCCACTGTCTTTGAGCTTTTGCCAGTCAGCTTTGTAGGCTTTGCGAGGAATAAAGAGAAGAAGCTATGGTTATGCTTTTTTGGTGATTTTGTGGTGAATGTGGTCAGAGAATAATGCGAGAGCATTTTCTAGGGGACCTTGACACCAGAGATTGGGATATGGTGACTTAATTAGTTTTTTGTGTCCTAGAATGGAAGGGGCCTTTGGCAGCTGCTTGATTTACAATAACCAGAGAAATTGGGCAAATCTGCAATTGAGGAATTTTTTTTCCTTTTTTACTGCTTCTACAGCTTCATTAATATGATTTTCTTATTTCTTAAAATAATTCTACTGTGAAAGTTGGGGAAAATTTCTTTTTATACCACCAACCTATGCTTGAACTATAACTAATAACACAAATGTGCAATATTGTACCTTGGATGATGTGCATGCCACTAACCTCACTATAGACCCAAGATTCCGGAGGGAAGTGTTAAAAAATGTTCAAAGATTTTTTTAATTTTAAAGTATCAAAATCCCATTGAAAATTGAAACAAATTCCCCTACCCATCTTGGTGTTGCCCCTAAGTTCCCGTACCTCTTCACTCACCTTTTCACCATCACTACTACCATCACCACCTTCTTTATTGTTGGTAGGGAGTTTACACACTTCTTTTTAATCAATATTTGTCATTTGATATTAGCTTTGAAATAGTCTATAAAGTAACTTTTTCAATGTTTTCCAACAGGTTCTCATATATCACGCGAGGTTCTTGGCACGTACATCACCTAAATCATTACTTAATGATATATAGAGTAATTTTTTCAAAAAATTAACAAGATCAAATATCAATGAGTTGAAGCTTTAAAAAAAAAAAATGCTTTGAATATTTTTAAGAGAACTTTCAAACCAGTACCTAGTGTTTGGAAAAATGCATATTCGAAAAAAGTTAGCATTAAGTTTTGAAAAACGTTTCGAAAGTTTGTAGATTATCATGCTTGTAAACATTAAGTTTTGAAAAAAGGTAGACGATGCCCTAAACCAAAATTTGGCACATATGCTACATAATTGCTCATATATTGATCAACCATGATGAATTTCGAAAGATAAACTATTATCATTTTAACAAAGTAGACAAAATACTTTAGAAAACAGTAAATAATGTGGGGAACTGACAATCTTGCATATTTCATTAAGAATTTGGTAATAAATACGCGCAACAAGAATTACTTGTTTGCTGACAAATCTCATATATTGAAACTAGTTTTTTTTTTTTAAGTAATTTATGTTCCTAATTAAGAACAACATCAAACTTGGGTTAAAAAAAAAAAAGAAAAATAAGAATAGCATCAACCTTCTTTGTTTTTGTGATGATTTATGTAATGTTACAATAGAAACAAATGTTGAGGCCTTAAGAGTATTAGCATGAAATCTCTGGAAAGTTAGAGGTGCTAAATATGATTATGAAAAACCCTACAGTATCGTTCTGAAATTTTCCATTCTAATTTAAACTTTTTGCTCTGTAAAAATAACGCTCAAGGCTTGTTTACTTGGATGTAATTTTGATTATAATGTAATGCATAATTTTAGTAAGTGGAGGTAGGGTTGGAATTTTGGAAAAGAGGGGATAGAGGGGAATGATTGAGAGAGGTGTAATTTTATGTAATCAAAATTGCTCTAGTAAAACCAATGTAATCATCATTACATGACTAAAAAGTAATGATGTTTACCACCAACCTAACAACTACACATTCTCTGAGTAGCCATGACCATGTCTATAACTACAAAATCTTCTTACATCACATTGTATTAGCATTACATCCAAGCAAACACCACCTTACTGATTTTTCTAATTTGGGTGTTTGGCTAAGATTCTTTCCATGTAAATATAATCTACTCTAGTACTTTCATATCGATGAAATATCCAGAGTACTTAAGTAGGAGGTTAGTAAGGGTATCTTACATGTACTGCCTAGTAAATGGCTTGATTCTATATCTTGACCTCTTGGTACCTGGGTTTAGTTCTCATACTTGAACAAAAGTGGCGAGGGGCTGGAGTCCATCAGACAAGAATCTTTCATTGCCAAGCATGATACTGTCAAAGTTTTGCTGTCTTTTGTATTGCTAGCAATAAGCTGCTTTCTATTCAGAAGATATTCTGGTTAAAAATAGGACCACATGATAATTACATATATATATAGAAGGGGGGGGGGGGGGGGCAAGTAGGCATAGAAAGAAAAAGGATCAACTAGATTATGTTGCATTTTTCATACTTGGAGGAATTCAGTTTTTGGCCAAGGATATTTTGAGAGGCTCAATGTGTTCCCAATTCTCATATGCCTGTTGGTTTCCTGACAAAAGGTTGGGTGAACCAGAAACATGTTAAGGGATAACCATGTTCCAACTATGTTGAAGGACAAAAAGCCAAACCAAGCCTTAAGTCATAGGATGGATTGCAGCTAATCTGGCCTGATATATCTTCATTCGTTCCGAAAATCATGTAAATGCGTAAATGCGACAGCATAAGAAATGTTACTTTATCGATATTGCCAGTATGCAAACACATTTATACATTTTTAGCCAACATTCCTTCTAAATAGTAAGAGAAACATACTCTGAGTGTAGTCTGTAGTATTGGATCTCTATTGTCTGATTCAGGAACTTATCTTTTCCAAGTTTACTATTCTAGATGTTTTATGGTCATGCTGCTGTCATTAGGTAGGACACTTCTTGTGTAGACTAATAGAGCACATTTTATATTGATTACTAACATGGGCTTGGAAGTTGTACATGCAGTGGTCCTAAAAGACAGTCACTTGGAGATAGTATCAAGGAAACAGTCACTGATTCAGGTGACGTCGCTGAGAAGCAAGGAACAGGAATTAATAAGCGGAGAATTCTGCTTGATAGAACAAACTCAATGGAAGGTATTGTTCTTATCTTCTATATAGGCTTCTCTCCAGTGTCATGCTTCTGGTGCTTTTCTGGGGTGTGGTCTCTTTGTGATGCACTGCATAGTTGGCATGTCATTTCATTTTGGTTACCTTTTAAATCTAGAGGGACTCTTTGTCCTGCCTCCTTTACAGCTTGATCTCCTCTCCTTCAATAAAATATTCTTTTATCTAAAATGTTTGTTTCTTCACCTTAATTCAGTCATATTCATTTTTTCCCTTGGCTGATGTGTGGAGATACTGGCAGATGCTTTTTAGTTGACGGGGCTTTTTTGTTTCTCCTTTAAAACTTAAGCATACATTGTCCTCTGGACTCACAATTGTCTCTTTTCTCAGTGAAACTGTTTGATAAAAAACTTTTAGCATATAGAGGAGACTATTCCCTCATCCTAAGTATATGTCAAATATCCCCTGCAGCCATGAACAAGGATTGTTGGCAAATTTTCCATAGTTCGGATATGACGTTCTTTGCTGAAAAGTCTTGGCATTTATTATGAAGCCGACAACACACAGATATTCTGTCTTTACCCTTTTCTTTGTTTCCCTTCTTTTTCTTATATTTTTATTTTTATTTATTTAATTTTTGGGGCTTGATTCAAGTACATAAACTTGTTGAAACGATTCTGTGGGTATGAGCGTTTATTCTTCTACTTGCAACATGTCCTAAGTTTAAGTTCCAGATAGTGTTGTTTTTGTATCATGACTCATTTTATCATGCAGTGAGTGAGAAACGTTATCAGCAAAAGAAGAGTTGCCAGGGATTAAAAGAGTTTGTAGATACTTCAGCATCTGATGTTTCTGATGTGAGCAAAGATGATGCGGTAAAAGCTCTACCCAGCTTTCCTTACATTTTTAAAATGTCTTGCCTTTGATGCTTGCAGGAATGAAATTCATTTGTTCTGTTGAGAATGGTTAATTGTATTTGTGATATCCCGTAAATTTTCTAATAACATTTGTCATCATTACTCTGCTGATTTAAGAACTGAATTTCATTAAAGGTTTGACTAGGTTACGTTGAGGATGCCTAAGGTATGAAGTAGAATGCTTGGGGAAGTTAATTGGTGCGGAAGAATGGTCACAAAGGGATACATCACTACCACCACCATGAGACCAATATATGTGTGGCCACAATCCCAGTGCTTATGGTTGGCTAGCAAATATTACTCCAGTGTAGTGCCTCTCAAAACAAAACTAACAGAAGTTTAGACTCGTTAAATTTGTCTTTAGTGCCACCCCACCCACCCACCCAGAAATCCAAGCCTTTATTTATTTCTAGCGATGGTTAGGTGCCCTCCTGTACTAAGTAAATTTTTTTCTTATTAAATACTATATAAAAAGAAAATATTATTTTATTCACTACTACTCATATTAGCAAGTAAACCACTTGCCTTATTTATGATTAACATTTCATATGTCAGTTTTTGCTTTCCCTTAGTAATTCCTCGAATGTAGGATAGGAAGGAATAACTTGGGGGAACATAGTGAGAGTTTTCCTTTTTCTGTCCACTGTGTACTGCTATGCAGCTATGCTGCCTGTCAGGGGTGAAAACCAATGAGGTACTTTCAACTTCCAGGTTTTCACTCGTAAAGGCAAACAAGTCATTCATAAGAGTGCATTTTCAGGTCTGAATAATGTGTAAATCAGATCTGAAACTTTCTTCTCTTATCATGTTCAAGAGCTTCTTATTTGTTATGATGTTTTCCCTACCCTTAGTGAGTTTAGTCCTCCATCTCGACATTGTTATCTCAGATGCTTCTATTTCTCTATGCTAAAATCAGCTGCTTATTCAGTATCTGGGGCTGACATACTAGACTAACCTCAAATAAGATTCAGAGAAAGTTTATGACTTCTCTAACCTGCTTTGGGAAGTCCATATCCAATCAAGTGTTCATTCCGGTTATCATTCCTGGCTAGCCGGCATTTTGTATTCCAATATCCTGACAACTTTGCACATGATGCAGAAATAGTACCCAGTGGCTAGTTTACATTGTGTCAATTGATTTTGAATCACTGATCAGACGTTGCATTGTTTTACAAAAATCATTCAAAGTGCAATGTGAATTTGCTGCAGCTAATTTATTTGATGATACTGATCCCTTTCGATCATTTCATTTAAACTTCAAAGTCAAAACTAAATTGCATAATAATTCTCACTTTATGATAGTGTCCATCGCAGGTTGCCTTTAGAACTCGGAGAAGGAAGGTTTAACGTAATCATCCATATCACAAGCAGCAGGCACTTGTACATTTCCAGCTTCAGTGCATAGTTTAGTGCATGTGAACTTCTGCGAAGCTAATTGCCTCTCTTTATGCGTAGAATGCTACTGTAAATATTTTGTAATCAGCCTTACTGGAATGAAACTAAAAGGAAAATGCACTCCATACATGAGTTTCTAGTCGGAAGGCAAGCAAGGAATTTTGGTGCAGAGGAGATGGTAGGTATCCAAGTAGTATTACTTTGGGTCAATTAACAGTACTCTACAAGGCTAAACTGTGGAGAGACAGCTTCACTTGGGACATATGGAAGTAGTGAACAGGATCAAATTCCTTTTTCTTTCATTTAGGTAACTCCAAGTCATTTGACCGGGTCGCTTTCTCCTGTAATGGGGAGGAGAGAAAGAAACCCTAGCGCTGCTCCCTTACTTTGCCCTCTCTTGGCCCTTAACTGATTTCTTTGTAAATCAATCATTTTTGCCTTTGTGTCCATTCTTAGCTTGTTTTCGGTTTCCATTGAAGTCTTTCTTACTTGATGAGCTTTGTATTTGCTCTATCTTTTTTATGTTTTCTTGAATTTATACTACGTGTTAATGGTTTGAGGGAAATTAAGTTAGGGTGATAAGTACGATTAAGAGTTTCTGCGATCGATCTCTGGTTTGTTCAGTGTTTGGCTCAATTCGCACAATCCTTGACCCTTGTATGAATTCGGTGGGTTGTTGTTTGGGTTGAATTTTAGCTTGACCTGTGGACTTAAGGGTGTTCAAAAATATCCGAATCTGAAAACCCGATCCGAAAAATCCGAAACCTGATCCGAAATTATCCGGAAAAATGGATATCCGAAATTTCGGATATCAGTTTAGATATCCGAAATTTTCGGATCGTTTCGGATTTTTTCGGATTTGGATATCCGAAATATCCGAAAAAATCCAAATTATCCGAAAATATTTTGATCGGACATCCGAAAAAACCTGAAATTATAACATGAAAAAAAATAAAAAAATATATTTTCTTTTGGATATAGGAAATTTCTGGTTCGGATTCGAATAGTGATTTTCACTAACCGAATTTTCGGATATCCGAAAAATGAACACCCCTACCTGTGGTGCGACACTAGTTGGTTTTATTGATGCTAGTGAGTGTCATGGTGGACGGTTGGATCTCAGATTGTTGTGGTTGACAAAATCGGAAAGATAGAAGGTTGACAACTTGACAAGGTCGCTTAGCCTTCCAGGACGATGGAGGTTCTCGCTGTTAATGATGGATTCTTGATGGCGTGCCGGATAAAGTCAAGAAAAGTATTTTCAAAATCTTTGGTCGGTTGCAGCCTATAAATCTATGTTGTTGAACTGAGTACTTGGTAAATGTTTCAACTTTTTAGGATCAAGGTTTTCTCAGGTCATATTTTTTGCAATTTGTTTTTGTTTAATGTTTTGTTGTTCAATTTTAGTTTGGTTCTTGATTGGGCGGTGTGGAGTGAAGACGTGAAGAGGGTGGTGTGGGGTTGGGTGGTAGTAGCAATTCGGGTCTTTACCTTTTTTTTATCCAAATTTACTATTTTTTCCAACTTTGTGCCATTTCCTTTACTTTGCACGGTCTTCCTTCACATGTTCTAGTTTTATAGCAATAAGGGGTTTGATGTAGCTGTTCGCGAGATGGGATCCCTTTATGTATTACCCTTCCTTTAGAAAAATAAAATAAAATAAAATAAATACAAGTCATAGCAATCATGTTAAGAAAAATTTGCCGATAACTACCTTTTAAGTTCCACTTTTTACGAATAACTATTTTATATTTTTTTTTTTTGAATATAACCACTTTTTTTTTTTTTTTTTTTGGTTGTCGATCACCACCTCATGCCCTATTCTGGGCAAAAAAGCATGTAAACTGACCATTTTACCCCTAGTTTAATGCATAAATTGGTTTTTTTCCCTCCCCATTTCTTATTTCCTTTCCAAACACAAAATAAGTAATACCACCCTTAAAAAAAAAAAAAAAAAAAAGAAGTTATTTTCAGAATATAGTGAGGGGTAAAATAGTCACTCCACATCTTTTTTCGCCGGAAAAGGAGCTAAGGTATTGATCCACAAAAAAAAAAAAAAATGGTTAAAAGGTAGTTATTTTCAAAAAGAAATTTATAAGGTAGTTATTCGCAAAAAGTGGAACTTAAAAGGTAGTTATTGGCAAATTTTCTAATATTAATAGGAAAATTGGTTTATAATAATCCCAACTATCAGTGAGTTGCAGATAATAATCCCAACTTTACAAATTGTCGCAAAATAATCCGAATTATTAACATTATTGCAAGCGGTGCACCTAAATTAACGCCGTTAGATTTTCTGTTACTAACTGCTTATGTGGCACATAAAATTAATTTTTTTTTACACTAATATGACTTTGGTTGTAACTAAGGAGTTTTTTAAAAAAAAAAATGGTGTAATTGTAAATAGTAGGAAATTAAAACAAAAAATAAGTTAAAACTGATTTAATGTTTAAAAAAATCTAAAATTATTGCCATGTAGGATGTCCATGACGGAAAATCTAACGGTGTCATGTTGGGTGCACCGCTTGCAACAATGTTAATAGTTCAGATTATTTTACGCCATTTGTAAAGTTGGGATTATTATCTGCAACTCACTAATAATTGGGATTATTATAAACTAATTTTCCATATTAATAACAATATTATTGGTAGACTAGTATCTAAGATGCATAAATACTTTGGGGATGAGCACGATTCACGGATCCGCTTATGATACATTCTACTCCCTCCGTTTCACTAAAATCTTGACGCTCAGATTTTGCACGGTTTTCAAGACGACACTTTGACCATGAATAATTATATTTATATAAACTCGAAAATTTATAAGATTTTGATATTTTGAAAATACTATTTAAGATGAATCCAAAAATGTTATTTTTACTTTGAAAGTTATTATAATTTTTCATATATTAATGGTCAAACTTTGACTTTGAAAAGTTTGGGCGTCAAAATTTTAGTGAAACGGATGGAGTATTAAATATGATACCCGTTATGCATAAGTTCGGAGGATAAATTATGATAGAGATTGTGGTCATACATTTTCTCAATTCCCTCTATCCCGTTTATGTGTTCGTGCAATATAGACAGGTATATTATTAGTAAAGAAATAAAACCTATTGGAGCAAGGAAGCCATTGAACTACATTGGACATACAACACAAAGTTGGTCACTATCTCGCGCAATTATTAAGGAATTAAAAGTTAAATTTGGGAATATACTTACGTTTGGATCAACATCGATTACAACAAGTTGGAGGGTAGATAAGCAATCCAAAAAATACAAATAATGGTATACTTCCGGATACTATTATGCCAACACATGTTGCGTAGACTTTAAAGAGTTTAGCGAATGGGTCGTATCCTATATAGGTTGTCCAAGTTCCAAAGTTTGGAGAGCATGACAAGTGCTAAGCTACAGTCCCACATTTTCGACAATTCATGAGTTATTTCGAGTATTATGAAGGATTTTAATAAAGTTAAGATGACTTTAGCAAATTTAAGAATTACTTTAAACAATTTAGTGGTTAATTCGGGAGTATTATGGATGACTACAAACAATTGAACGATTATTCTAAATAATTCGAGGACTACTATAAACAATTTATGGATTACTTTGAGAGGCTTATGAGTAACTTTTAGTTGTAGAGACTTGTCTAATGGTTAGAAAGATAAGCTTTGAGTTAATTTTTTTTTTTTTGAAAGGTATAATTCCCCCTTTGACTATTTTTAGGGCAAAACTTTCCCCTTTAATTTTATTATTTTTTTTTGTCTTGAGGATAAAAAACAAATGTTCTCTTTTTTTTTTCTTTCCCCGTAAAAATTCCCCTTTTACTTTGACGGGGATTCTTTCCACCGTCATGGTTAAATTGCGGTCTGAAAAAATTATCGGTTTAGTTTTGACCAAATTATCTTTGGTTGCAATTAAAATAAGATTTCTACCAAACCTGATAAATGATCTAAGTGAAACAGTGTAATTTTGATGTAGAAAAAATTTCAAAAATGGTACCTAATGTTTAGTGTATTAGAAGGGTACCTGATATTTAGCTATTCCCATTTAGGGTGTCTAACATTTTGAATTAATTCCCATTTAGGGTTCAATTGCCTGACACTGTAAAAACTATGTTAAAATTTCTAAAAGTTTTGAAAAAAATATTCAATCCAAGAGGGATTTCCTCTAGAAAATGGGAGGGGTTTTTGAGTTACTTGTACGAGGGTAAAGGAGGTTGAAAATAATCCACAAAAGGAAAAAGTATAGGTTGAAAAATGTCCATGGAGGGTATATACTTAATTACTTGCCGACGATATAACTTTTCAAATCAAAATTCATAGATAGGAGCACACTTGCACTAGATTGGACAAGAACCCAAGTGATTGGGCTCAATGGATTGCAAAAGTCCTTAAGACAGATTTCCAACCAAATCCTAATAGAAATTATGACTCACAACTGTAATAGAGTTTTTCATGACATCGACCAATTGGACCCCAAATGGAAATTAACTCAAAATGTTGGGTACCCTAAATGAGAATAGTTAAACATCGGGCACCATTTTTATTATTACCCTGAATCTCGGGTATCTTTTTTAAAATTTTCATTTGATGCATTAGATTAAAAGAAAAATTCCATTTTGTTGCCCTGACTTAAATAAACTGAGTAGGCGTACACTTACAAAAACACGTCTAGAATAAATTTGGTGGATTTTCCATTTCCAAATCACAAAATCACACACACTGAGTTCTAGTTCTAGTTCTAGTTCTTGTATTCTAGAAGTTGTTTCTCTTTCTCTCTGGAATGGCAAACCTGAGCAGAGTCAGAACTGATGCTCCCATCTCTCGTCGAATTGTCACTGCTTTCCTCGACTTCCTCGATTCCGGTATTCTCTCTCTCCTTCAATTTCTCAACTTTCGACTTGTGCTTCAATGTTTATCAATTCAATTGCTGCTCTCTTCAGTTTTCCTCAATTTCGTCTCATTAATTCTTCCGATTTGGTGCTGTGAATGAGTTGTCTCAATTTCTCTTTTATTTGGTTGATTGTGGTTTCTGTGCTCTGAAAACCTTTGGTCAAGCTCTTCAATTTCTCTAGTTATTGCTCTTAATTTATGCAATTTCCTACAATTTTCCGGTTTTTTTTTTTTGGGTCGTTTTGGGTTTTGGTAGATGGGGTTATATTTTACCAGAATTTGCTTCAGTATTTTTCCTCTCTCCGTTTGTGGGGGTTGAAGGTGATTTGATTTAGGGGTCTTCGGAAGCCTCTGCTTGGCTATTCTGTACAATGTATGTGCATAGTTTCGATTTGTTTGATGATTTGTGCCATTTGTAACATGAATGACCCGTTGGTACAGAAGTGCTAGAGTAGATGACTGGTGGTTTGATCTTCAACTTCTAAATATATTCAATGCTAGCAATCATTATCCATATTTGCTTCATCTCTCAGCTTGAAATATGCAAATGCCTGCCCTTGCAATTTGGAGATCAGTTTTTATTATCATCTGAATATACATTTGTTACTCCTGGACAGTTGAACCTGCCCCTGGTGTTGATCTTGAGGGTCTTGAGGTTGCAAAAGATTGTCTAGCTGAAGTCTTCCAACTTCGTCAACTATCTGAGAGTGAGCGGCCTGAACCTAATCTGTTGGTAAACATTCTTAGTTCACAAGAACGGAGTACGGAAGCGGAAGCTAAAGTCAGCCAAAATGAGGAGTCCCACGGTAGACCATCAGCGCATGATTATGCTAATGTTGGTCCTCCAGAGGGATCAAAAGTTCAGGTTATTATGCCCATCTAATTCCTTTATTTATTTATTTTTTAATTTTTTTCTTCCAGATATGTATTGCTAGTGTCAAAGAATAAACTCGTTTGGACATTTTCATGATACTTTGTGTTTGCTTCTCTTTTTAATATTTTTGGAGGGGATATGCTGGGGGGAGGGGTTTTAGATTTAGCTCGTGATAGATGCCAACAGAATTTTACGGCTTTGTTGTTGTTCCTGGCTAATTAGTCACCTTCATGTCTTGGTCAGGTTGATGATCGAGTGAGGGAAAGCTGTGATACGGGTATACTCTGTTTTCTTTTGCATTTTTCTGTCCTAGCCTTTTTCTTTATCCCTGTTGCAGTGAGATATGTTTCCTAATTTTTATACTAAAGCTATTTGCCTGTGTGATTAATCCTACTTATTGCTTCCGAAAAAGATATCTGTACAGCTTAGTTGTGTATAAAGTTGCCGGTTTGATGTTTCAAAAGATAAAAAAGGTTGTAGTTGGTTGGAGGAAGAAGCACTGAAGTATGATTAAATTTAGGAAGTCAAAGACTTATTTGATCGTTAATAAACTTATGTCTGAATAGTCAGTGTTCTGGAAAGCTGTTCGCTGCTCTTATTTATTTATTTTTTTATATTTGAAATTGTCTTCACAATGACAAATTCCTATATAGTTAGCAGCATCTTTAGGTTTAGGTGGCTTTCTAAATCTCACTGGTATTCTTGATTGCCTTTGCAGGGGTGTCTAAAGATGAACTTTTTGGGCAATATTTTGACGCGTTGGAGAAAATCCGGTTCTTTAGGACAACACCAAATGGAGAAGATGACCATGTTTTGCTGGATAGAGCAACATGTGTGTTTCATGATGCTATCGATGTATGTTACCCTTGACTAGTTCCACATTTATATTCTGTTCTCTAATGCTTGAGATATGCTTTACATGTATATATGCCTCATAGGAAGTCTTATTTGCTCTTATGTCCATCTAAGGACGTAGAGAATGCTGGGTTTTGAATGGGGTGTGGCTCAATAAAAGCTGTAATTAAACCATCTAATCAAATGGGTATGCAAATCCATGCTGCTGCTAAATTAATTAGTGCCCTGTTCTCTTACCATTTTGGGCATGCAGAAATGAATTGAACGCAGACAGTCTGTTGCCTAACTGTCCACTTTTTTGCCACGAAATATCATCATTATCTACCATTTTATCGCCGTCAGTTCCGTCGCGCAACCTGAAAACAGTCCCATACTAGTCTAGACGCAATCAGCCCAAACTAAGAATTGAAAGTTACTTGAAACATTTTTCACATGACTGAATTTGTCAACATAAGAATGACAGAGGAGTCCTAAAAGGAATATCTGGGTACAAAAAGAGCTTCTATCTTCAAAACACCCTAATGACACTGAACATCCCTGCAGCTTTCACCTATAGAGAAGCCAAGTATACCACCCCATCCCAAACCAAATCAAGAGGCTGGGAAACCCTGGAAAAGATCTGAGAATTCTATTCTAAACAAAGACACCAAAGGAGAATTGCAAACAGATGACTGCAGTTAACGTTGGTAAAATAAATTGGTGGCAATTAGTACAAGTTAAACAACTGTTATTCATGGCATTAGAAACTGTGCATACCAAAAAAAAGTTATAGGAAGCTACTGATGGTAGTGGTCGACATTGTAATTGGTGGACTTGCCATGATAGAGTAGATGAAAAATATCATCTATCATGTCATAGTGCCTTGGGATGATTCCATCAGGTCCTCTCCTTGTGGAAATAGTTTTGTCCCTACAGTTCAGACTTCAGATTGTTTCTGCACTTGGAAAAAAGGGAGGAGGTGGTGAAGAAGAGGAAGAAAAATAAAGTTGTTTTGCCACCTGTCGTTTGATAGGTATCCCGCAGTTCAATGCTGTTTTGCCCATATGAAATTTTCATTCATTCATTTAGGCCATAATCATTATTTAATGTGCCTAATGGTCCATATAATGTATGGGTTTGGGTAAATATTATTGGAATTTAGATGATAAAATTATGTTCTTGTACATGTAAGTTTAAATATAGATCTAATACTAGGAACTGTGACCATAATTTCTATTGTTTTATTACTTTTATATTAGTAGCAATGATAAAATGATGTATTCATACACGTAATTTTTTTTATATAGACTTGATTCTAGTAGCTTTTTCAAAGTGATATAATTTCCATCAAACTAATGATCAAAGTTAGCAAATTTGGCCCACAAGGCCAAATGTAGGCAAACAGTTTTTGGGATGGAGGGAGTAGTAACACTGTTTTCCTGTTCTGGCGAGAATTCTCAGCTATTGTACCACTCAACCTTGATATCCTATGATGTTGTTTCCTGGTTGGGAGTTGGAGTTTGAAATTCTAAATTTTTTTATTTTTATTTTTTATGCTTCTTTGATGTTTGTTTATGCTCACATACTGATGCACAAGAGGTTTGAGCTGCTAGACTGTATGTTACCTGCTTTAGCTGATTTCTTTTGATTATTTTCCCTGGAGATCCTCGTTTAACATAGGAACTCCTCTTCTATGCAGGAGATGGAAAGATCGGGATGCAAGACATTTGATAGAAAAGGCTTGGCTGATGCTCTAAAAACTTTAGGTGACATAGTTGATTTGTTATTATTTCCCATTAACATAATGCTACTGTAGCTTGCATGAAAGTCGCCATTATCTCTTTGGATGCTAAAAAAGTAGTGCATGATCGTGTACCATGAACATTTTTAATTTATTCTTTCTTGTTCTTCATTTTTGCTTAGAGCTTTAATTGTACGATTTATTATCTAGAAAAGGAAGAGGTCTTTGGCTTTGCTTGTTTTTGCTGTTAAGTGTCTTTACTTATTTTTATTTTGTTACATATGCTACTAGGGAACAAAGCCATGCAGTCCAAGTTATATTCTGATGCCATTGAGCGGTATAGTTGTGCTATTGCACTTTGTGAACGCAATGCTGTCTATTACTGTAACAGGTAAATTCAGTGGATACTTATGGAATCGTAATCATTTTTCCTGTGAGGTATCTTCTCATTGTTTGGTTTTGATGTTATACTTCTTCAGCTTCTTTTAGCTTCATCTGCTGTGCCACAGATCTTTTCAAGTCTTTGAAAGTGTATGTTACTGTATTTGCCTTTTGTTTGTAACTATTCAAAGTAGCCTTGGTGATTGGTGGATGGATACGATGTGGACCCAAATGTTAACTGAAGATGCTGAGTGGCATCCTTGGAGTACAAATCTGCTAATTCACCTCAGTCAAGAAAACAAAGGAAAGAAACAAAGAGAGAGGGGGAAAAAAGGGAAGTCTAAGCTGTTCTGGTATGAAACTCACTTTAACCAAAGGCAATTATAAATTTCATCTGTTAAAGATGAAATCTTTTAAATACAGCTTCAGCCAGTCATCTTCAATATTCATCCTAAGCATGTTGTGACATCTGGAGATCCCTTTTCTTGCATTATCTCCAAAGTAGCAGGGTGTAGTCAGAGAAGTGACTGCATGAGTCTTCTTGTTGGTCTTGCCTCCAAATATCCTCTCCTGCAAATTCTCCCTAGTCGAGTGGAGGAGGATTTGCTCAAAGCTCCTGCTGTTCAGTCAATGATGAAAGAGATCATTTATTGGCGTTATGTTGCTGTTACATGTAAAGACCTAACACCACCTTTTCTTTTCAACCTTTCCCATTTTGGTTGTTTCGTCTATATGCAAGTCCTCTTTTTCTATCTTACTCAAAGTTTCATGTGTAAGTGCATTTTGACTGTCCTTTTTCATCTTCATATGATCCACTGCCAACTTTTAAGGGAGGCATCAGGCCACTGATAGCTAATATACAATGTAGTAGGGGCTGTTTTCATCGTTCCTGTTTTCTTCCTTCTTTTAGGCTCATCAGGACTTTTTGTACTTGACCCCACCAAGGAGGTCAATGCTTGATTGGTTGGTCTATTAAGGTTCTAGGATATCCATTGTCAAGAGTACAGGATCTGTAATGTAAAGTAGAACTTATGTAGAATATTATATATCCCTTGACAAATTTTCAAGAAACATCGGTTCTCATGAGAAGATTGAAATGACCCAGGTAAACATCAAGCTTTACAATAGTTGATGCCTGAAGCTGCCGTGATCTCTAACTGTCTGCCATAGCAACGGTTGACGGGTATCTCTGTGTCCCCCCTTCCCCTGTACTTTTATCTGTCAACAATGTCCTACTCTTTCTTCTTTCCATTCTTTTCATCATCTGGTGGGTTTCACCCGTGAGCTGAGACAATGCCTTCAGCAACCTACATATTGGCTGACTCTCTCCATACTTGCTGTCTCTCTAATCTTGGCATTGCTGCCACTGCGTGAAACTTTCACAAATCGCTGTGGTATTAGTCCTTGGAATTGTGCCAGCTAACCATATAGTACTCGTCTGCCTATTACCTATGGTGGCCTTGACACTGCAAAGCATGTATACTATGCTTTTCTCAAAAGATCCACGGCCTGTATCCATCAAGACCGACTACAACAGTGCTATATATCAATTGTTGATCTGATACCATTCTCCACCTACAACCACTGTTTTCTCATTTTTCTTTTCATTGTTTTTGTTAGCTTTGATGTTTTTGTATCTGATTGTGAATGTTAATATCCCATTTGTTGGGAAGGTTCACATCTTTAACTGTAAGAGTTCCTAGNCCCCCCCCCAAAAAAAAAAGAAAGAAAAAAAAAAGAAAGAGTTCTACTACTCAATAGTGAGAGTGTCTTATCGAATTTTTGCATCAAATCCTCTCCATACGAAGATCTCTGTCAAGAGATGTTTTACCAATGATTATCATTCATGGTTGGAGTTAGACATAACGCTTATATCATATGTTTGTAGTGGCTAATTGGTACTTTGATTTGGGTACTAGTGGTGTCCAATTGTATACGTCTTTGGGAATTTATACTCCCAAAGTCAATTGCTATGCATTCCGTTATATGTAGAGGCCAAGTTTTGTCGTTGTACGTGGATGTTTGTTTTGCTTATGCCTTGTGTTTCCATATAAACCAATGTAATGTTTCCTGGTGACAAACAATTTGAGGTTTCATTCATTGATTAACATTGTTTCAATATCCCAGGGCAGCTGCTTATACTCAGATGCACCAGTACAATGAAGCTGTCAAAGACTGCCTTAAATCCATTGAAATTGATCCAAATTATAGCAAGGCATACAGTCGATTAGGTCTTGCTTACTATGCACAAGGGAATTATAGTGAAGCACTTAATAAAGGGTTCAGAAAAGGTGGGTCTGACATTTATCGGTTTCTGTCTATCTATGTTGTAATTGAGAACCAGTTACATTTGCTTTTTGCACTTCCAGCATGATCTCAATTGTGACTTGTGTGAATTCCAATCTGTGGCACATCCTTGTCTTGGGTTACCTCTTTTTATTTATTTATCTATTTAAGTGACAACCCGTAAAAAATCATCCTTGAGCTAGTTTACCTCGTTGATTTTTGTGATTTGTGAACAATCAACAATAATACACCCACCAAGTGGAGAAATTATTAGGTTGTTTTGGACAACGGTGTCTCACAAAGTAGGTGGTTGCCTTTTTTTTTTTTTTTTGAGGTGTTTGGAGGATGCTCCACAATATTTCTTTGAGACGGAGACCATTGGTTCTGGACCACTTATTAATTCCTCCACCAAGTGTGGATCCTGCCGCTGGTGAGCTTTATGCTCAAACATAGAGTTCTAAAATTTCCAAGTCTCTGTTAATGACGAGTTAATTTGATAGTTAAATATCATAGATCCAAAAATCAGGTTGATCTCATGAAATTATCCTAATAATTGAATATTGAAAGGGGTTCTTCTGGTTAAATGGAGTGCATAAGCAGCTGCTGTGAAGTAATTTTATTTATTTATTTCCAGTTTTCTTTTGTTTGTCATTATATATAGCATCTGGTGTTAAGGCATTCGAAGTTACTACCTTGGCCGTCTTCCAATTTCTGCTGGTGGTTGATTGACTGAACAAAACGTGTTCCTTGTGTATACTTTCCGGCTACATGTCTGTATTCTTAGTGAGAGTTTTCACTCTGCAATCTCGAGGAGAGTTGATAAATCAGCTATGAATTGGTGTATCTGTTGTTGATGAATATGCAACTATTAAAGTGTATCTATTAAGATCCAACTTCAAGTGTATTAGGATGTGTGATCCCTGGTCCAGCTGATAATGAAAAACTTCAAGTGTATTAGGATGTGTGATCCCTGGTCCAGCTGATAATGAAATGGGCTAGGAAAGCTGGCTAACCTGTTTAGTCTATTCTTGATAAGTATGACATTCACAAGATGGAACATCAATATCGTCACTATGTTTGTCCTATCTGCATTTGTATTTAAAACTGTGAGATTTTAATTCAGATCAAAAGGATATTAAGAATTCATTTCGCAGGAAGTGTTGGCAAAGTATTTCTCTGGAAATGCAAATATACAGATACCTTGATTTCCCTTCCTTTACACCTACCACCCCCTCTCCCCAAAAAAACCCCTAAAAAAAGGAAAAGGAATAGTCATCTTACCAGTTTATAAAAGAAGGCAGATGACAGATGCCTTCTTCCATCCATCTCTTGAATATGAAAAAGAAAGCTTTTGGTATTTGATCCATCTTCTCCTTTATGCAGCACTGGAACTGGATCCAAATAATGATGCTGTCAAAGAAAATATTCGGGTATGTATGTTAGTAATCACTTTCTTTGGTTAATGCTATGATTATTCTTTTCTTACTTTATCATTGTATTTTTTAGGTAGCTGAGCAGAAATTAAAAGACGAGCAAGAGCGAAGACATCAGTCTCAGGTACTTTGTCAGGCTTTCCAGTAATAGCTATATTAGTGGATAAATGTGGTGATTGGAATGGTGTTAATAATTCATTCAAAATTTTGCTTTAACTTCCAAGTCCACACCCCACCTCCATCCTTGAGAAAAGAAAAAGAAGAAGATACCCAAGTCTGTAGTCTTTGAGACTTGAGAGTCAGTCAGAAGTAGCTAAATGTACAACTTTACACATACTTCATTTTCGTATTGGTAACAGTATTAAATTTTGTTTGAAGGCAGGCATGAGCTATAGGATATTAGTCCTTCTGAAAGCATAGTTAGACCACTGGTTTAATAAAACTGAAAGGCTTTTAAACTAGTTGTTAAGCTGCCAATATATGTGTTGTGAATTTGATCATCTCCGCTTTTGAGCAATGTTGAATAGTTGTTTGCTTCACAATTAAAGATTGATATTAACTGCTGCGCCTTCACTTCATTCCACAAGAGAATGTTACTGATTCTCATCATTATTAGGGTTCTACAAATCAATTTTCTGGAGGACCGGGAAGCCAGGCTGCACCACCACCTTTTGTATCCATGTCATTTGATAGTGGTCCATTACCTGTCAATTTCGAAAGCATGTTCTCAAACATAGCCGGAAATGGGTCCCAGTCTCAGCGCCAGAATGGGCAGAGCAGGCCAGCAGAAGATAATAGTAGAACACATTCCTCATTTACGTCGAGGTCATTTGATAGCACTACTATGCCTCCAGATTTAGCAAGCATGTTCATGAATATGGCAGGGAATGCGTATTCTCAGACCGGGTCTAGTGAGCAAAACAATGGAAATGGAGCTGCTCATTCATTTCCATCGATGCCTTTTGATGCTACTACACTTCCTAGCAATTTGGCAGGTATGTTCACGAACATGGCTGGCCATGGATCTCAGGGACAAACTTCTCATGGCCAACCACAAGGAGGCAGCAATGTTGATGGGTTCGATGACCCAGGGATTGGCATAAATGGAAATATTAGTTTCAACTTGGGAGATCATATGCCGGAGGACTTAACGACTACTTTGAGATCAGTTATGGGGATGTTTTCAGGGGGAGCTCAAGGAAACCCACAGGGTAATGGTGATGGACGATCTGCCCCAAGATGATTTACATTGAATAATTACTAGTCTCTTAATTTTACCATGTTCAAAATTTTCGTTTTGCGTTTGTAATTTTGTTCTTTGGCTGGGCAAACAATGGTGCGAGTTCTGGCTGGTTCACTTTTAAGCTAACACCATTCTCAGCATGAGGGTGAATTATTTGGAAAAGCTTTGTACAGATAAATAATGTCTGTTATGCGAGTCTTATTGCTTGAAAGTTCGTTCTTACTGGTTTTTCTGAAGTATGTTTGGCGCTGCTAGAAAGCTAGCTTATACTAGCTTAAGGGCATCCACAATGATAGTCTTAAGAGTCTTAAATTTTGTAAATATTGTGAGTCTTACCATTATGGATGCCCTAAGAAGAGTTTGTTGAAATTATTTAGTATTAGAAGCTAATCTAAAAGCTACCTTGGAGTAGCTTGTGGGATTTCTTGGAAAAAAAAAAAAAAAAAATTTGTTCTCAAGTTTTGAGCACAATCCCCTCAAGATTTAATTAAGACCCTGTTTGGGATGGTTGTGAGATGTTAGTTTTTAGTTTTTTTGAAACCAAAAACCAGATTTTGAATTATTTTTATTTTTATTTTTTATATATTTTTTTTGGTTTTCAATTTTTAGTTGTCATTTCACAGAGGGTAGAGAAAAAAATTCACCGGAATTCGCCATAGTGGTGGCGGTCGCCACAAGTTCACAGAGGAGAGAGAGAAAGAAAACGGGTCAATTTG